>VZRE01015763.1:322461-521180 GCA_013396775.1 Cephalopterus ornatus | reverse complement strand
CCGGCGCGGGGCCTCGGCGGGATCCCCGCAGCTCCCGGGAGCGGGGGTCTCCCGCCGGGCGCGGGTGTCTGTCGCCGGGAAGGGCGCCCGGGGGCGGGAGAGCAGCGGCGCCGCACCCCAGAGGCACGTCTGCTGCCACCTTCGCCTCCAGCAGCCCCAGACCCTTTCCCAGCGCAGGCACTGCGGTCCTGGTGGGAATGCTGCTTGCTAATGTAATCACGTATTCCGCCCTTTCTGCCTACTTGCGCTCAGAAACGATGTAAACCCTCTCTGGGCCTTCCTCTGCCGAAAGTTAGGCGCAATTTGATGCCTGCCCATGAGGATCTGACTGCTAAGGCGAAAAGAAATTGGAAAAAAAAACCAGTGTGGTGCAGTACGCAAGGTGTGCCAGTAAATGCACACCTGGAGAGTTCATACCAAAAAAAGAACGGAAAGGGTCCTGTCAAACACTGCGTGGAGTCTCAAATGCCATCTCAGTTTTATCCCCATTCTTTGAATGAAGCTGATATTTTGGCCATATAACTGTCCCACTGACAACGTGAAACTTGTCCAATTTATTTCGTTGCTTGCTGACATGTCAGCTCATCTCTGCTTGAAACCATGGTTGTCCCTTCTCTCTGCCTCAGCTTTGTCTTACTGACAAGACCAAAGTGTCTTTCATCAGCCCGAACAGGGCAGAAACAAATAAAAGTGTCAGAACAAAAGAAGGCTTTCCTAAAAGGAAAGGGTTGGAAGTAGGAATCAACACAAAGTCAGGCACTGGAGAAATGGGTGAAAATATTTTTGGGAGAAAGGGATGCTATGTTATTTGGCTAAGCTACGTCCTTCTGCCTGGATTTATATCAAAGACGGGGAAAAAATGTGAAATTTGCCATCCCTCTCACCCTGCTATTTCTGTGTATAAATATGACCGGCTCTTATTTTGCACTGAAAAAATTATGAGATTTTGGAGCATCTGACAGTCCTGGGTGCTCTAATCTAGCAATATATACAAGCATAATTCCTGGGTATAGGTACATAGGTTGAAAGAAAACACTCAGCAGAATTCTGAACTTCTGCATAGCCTTAGCTGTGCAAATTGTGGTGGATCTCTTACATTTTTAACCTGGTGGATTAAAAGTGTATTGATGAGGAATCCCTTCCTGCCACCCATCCTTATGCTAGTAGTTGAAAACTGATTATATTACTAAAATCAGCAGGGTACACCAGTATGAACAGCTGGCACATCTCAGCTGATGTATCTTGTGGTGTTTCACATCTCAGGCTTACACTATGAATTGTCAAGTAAATGTAGATTAAACGGTATAGCATAATTTTGACCTGTTTCGTTGGGGGAAAAGTACCTTTCAGTTCATGCAGTTGATCTGTTGCTTTTGCAAAAAGAATTTGCACTGAGAAATTCTTTGGGATATTGTGCAAGATGGAAGCAAGTACAAAGGACTCAGTCACCTGCTGATGGTCAACCCTCCTTTTTCATTTTGGAAACCACACTGAAGGATGTCACTCATAGATAGTTACTGGGAACAGAGGTAGGGATGAAAATGTACCTCTCTTCCTCTGAAACATCCCACTGAAAATGGAAGGAAAAAACTTGATCTGATTAAAAAGAAAGGACAAGAATTTAAAAAAAGGCATGTGAATCCAAACACATTAATAGCTAGACTGTTTTTTAAGACAGACCTGAATTTAAGATGGGTTAAGCTGTGTGTAACACCTGATGGCAAGAAAGGGACGTTTCATCTCTACTCTTGCTTTCCTTAGAGGATGTATGAATGGGAAGTAGAGTGAGTAACTCAGGTTTGGCTTTCTCCTCAGTGGCAAGCAGTGTTGTTTTTTTGGTGAGCCGGCTTGGCCCTGGCAATTTCTTGCTAGTTTCCCAGGTCAAGGCAAGGAGTTGCCAGGTGCGCAGTTCTTGCTTAGCGTTCCACTGGTGCTCTGGGCAGTTTACATGGGGACATGCGTGTTCTGCATAGGACTGAAGTCCAAACCAGCAACTAATTGTAAAGCATCCATATATTGTGCCTACCAAAGTCTTAGGGCAACACAGAATTTGTCTCAGCCTGTGTAAGGAGGGAAACAAGATACGATTTTGATGCCAATGGTGAAATTCTTACTGACATCAGCAGGGGAATTCTTTGCTCTTCTTTTTGACTGCAGTTAGAAATGAATGTCTGATTGGCAGCCTCCAAGGAGCTGTGTTTTCTCAAACAAAACACAGAAAGGGAATATTATGTATAACTGTGTTTTAATTGTTTCTGGGGTTGACTTCAGCATAAGTTACACAGCTGTTTCAGAGAAATTCTATTATTTCAGTTCTATTACAGTGGTTTTTTTACTTGCCTTGTGGCACAAACTGTTCTAAAAGAAAGTTTCTTAAAGAAAGATCCCAGTAATTAGTTCACTGCTATTAGGGAGGGGCATAAACCTGTAAGTAATTAGTAACTATTTAAAGGAAACACTTTTTGTTAAGGAAAAACTGAAAGATTATTATGCTAATAACAGTCTGGATGGTGCTGTTCCATGTTGAATTCCCATAGATATTAATGGAAGTTATGTGTTAAATCAGCAGTAGTTTTAGGTAGTGGATTGTAAAAAAATGATATGTTGCCCAGCAGGATCTTAATACTTCTGCATTTACTTAGGCAAACTTTGTCTTTAAAATGCTTTTGAAATCTGTCCCAATTTTCAGCAGGAGTCATGCCTGAATAATATTCTGGGATTGGCCTTCAAATGTAAGGGCAACAGAATTTAAATATATTAAGACAGATCTTCTCCTAATCCTGCGATGTAGCACGTGGGTCAGGAAAGAGCTGTAGCTTTAGCTCATTGCTTCTTGCCTTAGCCACAGTGGACTGATCTTTCTACTTGTTCTTGTGATGTTTTGTTTTCAGGGGCAGCTCTGTGGCTCAGACCAGACTGCTGCAAGGATGGGGCCCCTGGAAGCAGTAGGTGAAGAAAACCAGACAGATGAAATGAAAATGGAGCTGTTCACCAAGCTGTACTTGCCAAGATATACCACACCGCTCAATGAATTGGCTCTGGACCCTAAACCAGAACTGAAGGACAGCACAACACTAGTTGAAGTACAGATAATTCTCATCTTTGCTTACTGCTCCATCATCCTGCTGGGGGTGATCGGAAACTCCCTGGTGATCCACGTGATCATCAAGTTCAAAAGCATGCGCACAGTGACTAACTTCTTCATTGCCAATCTGGCCGTGGCTGACCTGCTGGTGAATACGCTGTGCCTGCCCTTCACTTTGGTTTATACGCTGTTGGGGGAATGGAAACTGGGCCCAGTGTTGTGTCACCTGGTGCCTTATGCCCAGGCACTTGCTGTTCACGTGTCCACTGTCACTTTGACTGTGATCGCTCTAGATCGTCACCGCTGCATCGTCTACCACTTGGAAAGCAAAATCTCTAAGCGGATCAGCTTCCTGATTATAGGAATTACCTGGGCAGTCAGTGCCCTCTTGGCAAGTCCTCTGGCCATCTTCCGCGAGTACTCGTTGATTGAGATCATTCCTGACTTCAAGATTGTGGTTTGCTCTGAGAAGTGGCCAGGAGAGGGGCAGCTCAACTATGGCACCATCTACAGCATCTCCATGCTCCTGATCCAGTATGTGCTGCCTCTGGCAGTCATCTCCTATGCCTACATCCGTATTTGGACCAAGCTCAAGAACCACGTTAGTCCTGGGGCAGGGAGTGACCACTACCACCACCGGCGTCAGAAAACCACCAAGATGCTGGTGTGTGTGGTTGTGGTGTTTGCTGTCAGCTGGCTGCCGTTTCATACCTTCCAGCTAGTCAGTGACATTGACAGTCAGGTGTTAGACCTGAAAGAGTACAAACTGATCTACACAGTGTTTCATGTCATTGCCATGTGCTCAACGTTTGCTAACCCCCTGCTCTATGGCTGGATGAATAACAACTACAGGACGGCCTTCCTGACAGCCTTCCAGTGTGAACAGCGGCTGGACTCCATCCACCCTGAAGTATCAGCAGCTTTCAAAGCCAGGAAGAAACTAGAAGCAAAGAGGATTCAATTCCGAGGGGACTCTTTCACACAACCTACCAATGTCTAAGATGTCTGACTTTAAAGAAGAAATGAATATGTTGTGGACAAAGGGATAAATCCATTTTGATATATGCATTTTTGATGCATAGTTTTATTAATAAATGGTGAAAGAAAAGTACCAGGAAATCAAGGCAGGTGTTAGGATCTGGGGGGAGTTGATTGGTGTCAAGAGTATGTAACTATACGACTGCAAGGAAATAAAAGGGAGAGGCTTTGTTTATGGCTGTCTCTAACAGAGTAGGAGACCCTTCCATCCCTCCCATATCTTTTTGACAAGTCTAAATGACAAGGGCAGAGTGTGCTGGTTTTGTTAGAGGAAGGCAATTTGTAGCACAGGAATATTGATGGTGGGAGCAGGTAGTTTTTATATTGGAGGGAGAGATCATGAAGAGCAGAAGTCTGCCAGGAGAAAGAAGCCTGTCTGGGCAGAAGTGGCTGTGCTGGTTAAAGCTCAAACTTTTCGGATCCCTTCTCTGCCACAGGCAGGGAATTAAGAAGAGAAATGCATTTTTTTTTTTTACTTGTACTAAAGTGGTTCAAACCAGAGCATCTGAAATACATTAGGGGTTAAAAAAAAAAGAAAAAAATTAAAAAGAACTCACCACACCCACCCAAACAACAGATTCAATGTGAGGAAAGGTCAAGTTTCTACGTAAAATGAATTGTGGGTTTTGGTCAATCAAATAGGGTGAAAAGTTATTCCTAAAGAATTGGCAGTTATGCTGGTGAGAAAATCACAAGCCTGTGACTTGATCAGTCATTCCCTGCAGATTCCTCCCTTTCATTCTCCTCTGGAAACAGCTCACAAATGCAGTGCTTCAAAGTGACATTTGAGGGCAGAGAATGCAGCCTCAGGTCTTCTGTGAGCACTTCCCAAACTGCCAATATTTTCATTTTCAGGACCTGCTTAAATGTCTAATGTGTTATTAACTCCACAGGCTTTGAATTGTAGCTGCTTTGTGCCTGGGTAATAAAACAGCAGATAATTTTGATCCTCTGGAAAGGCTGTGAGATGGTAAAGTGCTTTTCATTATTGTGGTTTTATGTCACATACTCATCTCGTCTTGGAGCTTTTTCCATCTTTAGTCTTTGCAAAAATTAAGAAATTCTGAATGACTGTAACATAATAACAGTGTGCTATGTTTATGTGATAACAGTTATTCTGCATGCTGTAGTTAATGGTTAAATTCCTTTTTTTGCTCAGGTATAAAATTTTAATCTGTTTACTGTGTTGCACACAGCAATGTTCAACTCTTCTATGTCTTTGTTCAGCCTCTTTGAACTCATTAAAGAGATGAAGAAAATTTCAATCCGTGTTTATTCCAAGCTGCTCTGTTGCTTATCTAGAATAAAACCAAGTGCGATACTTTCACTTGGAGTTTATTTTGACAGCGACATTTCAGTTGCCTCATTTTTTTCTTTCAATTTTTTGTTGTTCCTAAATTCATTGTGTTCTCTCTTACAAATTAAAACCCAAGAAAACTCCGGTATTGAAATGTTTGCAATGTAATAAATAGTATCACATCTTTATCAAGTGGAGAAATTAGTCTTTGTGTATTCAGTATTCAGCACCATCCTTTAAATATCCATGAAATCATTTGGACTTGGATTTTCATGAGGAGAAAAGGGAGGTCTAGAGAATTAGCTAGTGTTTACTCAAGCAAGGAAAAGTATCCATCATTCTTAAACAGTTTCACAAAAATAGATTAATTCTCTGCCATGTTCAGAACATGTTATTGTCCACAAGTTATTTTTGTCTGAATATTAATAATATCCAAAATGTAAGCTCAAAATTCTTATGGATGAGGAAGGATTATAGAAGTGTGCAATTACTATGGACATCAATCACATGTATCAGTTTAGTTAACTCTGAACCCTTCATCAAAAGTATTATTACTACAAATAGTCTCCTTTATTTAAAAAGCAAATGGTTTAAAGGTTCTGTTTCAACTCCTTTAAGCCTGTTAGAGTGTGGTATATAAACAGTTTTGAAGTAACCATGACAGTGTGAGCTAAAGCTACAACTGCCGGGCTAATTCTCTGTAAATTTAAGTCTGCTTTACATCATCTTGTATATAAGTGATTAATTACAAATTATCTTTCCATTTATTTCATGGTATCTTTATTTTACAGCTTCCTGAGCTTTCTCTGCAGCCATCACGTTGAGCCAGAGTTGGTGCACTAATTTATTGCATTGCTTTCTTCTCTGCCTTGTGGAGTGGTGCTTTGGTCAGTGCCTGCTTTAGTGTAACAAACCTCTGCACGGTGTCCCAGCGCAGGGTGTGGATTCTCCCATGAACACCTGGAGATGGGATGTGGAAGAGCCAACACAGATGCCTGTTCTGTGGCTTGATCACTCCTCAGACTTGGGTCCTGTGCAAACACAGCTATGTGCTTTAGTACCCTGTTATGTCATAGGAAAATTAAGTGTTTTATCACCAAAAGCAATGAAGTAGCAACATTCCTTGGGGTTGCCCCAAATCCCAGTTGTCAGAAGGATGTGGAAATGGATTCATCCCCATTTCCCCCTAAGGGAAAGTGAAAGCAGTATCTAACCACTGGAATGGACCCTCCGTTTTGCCTGAAATAGGAATCAGGATCCAGCTCTCCCCATTCAGCCGTTAGTGCTTTAATTATTTTTTTGCAAGTATTATATTCTTTTCCTCTTGCTTATGTACAAGTTTTTTGCAAAGCCAAAGAACACCAGCAGCAAGTCCCAAGAATTTGCTAGTAGGTGGCAGGGTATGCAAAAGAAAATGTCATCACTGATTCAGGGCAAGAATTTGAACCACTGCATCCCAGTTCTCGGCAGTGTGATCTAGCCAGCACACCACAGCCTCTCCTAAGGCAACAACATATAAGGCCTCCTCCTTCATTCTTCATGAGTGCATCTACTGTATAGGTACTGCGGTACATGCAGGACGATTGCACTGAGTAGCACCATGCTGATCTCTGTGCGGGTCTTGCTTTGGACTCTCATTTGGGGTTGGCTTTTAAAAATGAGACCTCTCCACCATATAGATGCCATCAGATGTGATCTAGGATCTTACCTGGTCAGGACCTAGCTCTGGGCGTCCCTGGAAGAACACGTTTTGATGCCTTGCAAATTTTAATGGCAGAAACACATCTCCAGGCTTAGGCATCAGTGCAGTACTGATCGGTACATAGTTAGATAGGTACAGCTGCAGCCGTATGCTCTCCAGCACTGGCTGAACAGAAAGCACACTATTGGTAATCTGAGACGAAAAATGGGTTTAGTGTACATATCTATTTATATATAAATTGTATGTCAGAGCTGTGCAGAAGACATTTTGTATAGGTGTGTTGAAAATAATAGTCTGTTGGTATAACCCTGTCTTGTATAAAGTGTATAATGGACGAACATACCTTGCCAACGTAACTTAATTTAGATAACACTAAGATTAATAAGTGAATGGAAAATATTACCTGCATTTGATCTGTCAGACCACAAAAGTATCACTGAATTCACAGACCAGTATAATCAATTTCCATGCTTCATAGTTTCTAAACTCTCTTGAGGATCTTCTTATATTAATCCAGATAATAACCTTAAGAGATGAATTTTGTCTTTGGATCCCTGAGTTATTTGCGTAGTACTGTAATTATAAATGCCATTCCACAATAGAGGAGCTACTTTGTGCCAAAGTACAGGTTCTTTGCCCTAAAAGGCAATGAGATGTATGTAAATTCATGCAAGATTAGTTTTGCTGAAGAGCCGCGTTTTTAATACTGCAGTACAAATGCTTATTTATGCAATCAATAGTGATTTTCATATCTCATCTTCACTTTGAAAAAAATTGAATTGGTTGTCATTTTAAAAGGAAATTAATACAAGTCTAGTAAGGAACACTGAAGCTGGTAAAACTGGATAAATAAGAAGGTCATTGGGTGAGCGGCTACTTCAAGAAGCAAGTACTTCAGAGCAAGAACGAGGCTAGTGAAGATGTCATTCATTGATTTATAGACTTTGCTTCCTATAGTCTGAGCCATGAGAGAAACGTGTTGAAATGAAACCAGAGCAAATGAAGACACGTGTAGGAAGGACAATGTTGCCCAGGGGAACTGAGGAACTTTGAGGAGAAATTCCTATGATAATTTGAGCCTTAAAATTCACATCATGTTCTCAAGCAAGTAAACCTGTATCTGTACATTATTTCACCTGAATGCAATATAGCTAAACAGCTCTGTACTGATAAGATATCAGAAGCAATGGATGTGTTACTAATTCTGGCCAGTATATGGGATGAATAAAGTATACAAGCTCCTCATAAGCTTGTTTCAGATGGGATATATGAAAAAAATGGTGCTTGCATCAAAATCTTTTCCCTCTCAGGCTTCACTGACTTCCTGTGGAAGGAGGGGAGCTTCAAGCTATAAAACTTAGACTGTGGAATTACATATCTGATGATGGAGGCACAACTGAGCTTGAAAAAAATTATAATTTTTGTTTTGCTGATACTGTGTAAGAGAAACAGGCTGTACTTTGCCTCTTGGACCTGGAGCTGAATTTGCCTGACTGGAGTTTATGTGAAACAGACATTTATTTGTACACCTGACAACCCTGATAATCTACTAACTCTGCTATACAGGATATCTTCAACAGTAGAATCCATGCTTACACATCTGTGGGGTCAAACTATTTCTATCCCTTCAGGTTTGCATAGAAAATCAGAAGTTTAGGACAATTCTCCTATTTACTGGCATTCTCCAAAATTAGAGCTATTTGTATTGAATTTTAAAGTTTGTTGGCAGCACTGTGACTTAATAATTTATTTAAGGTAACCAAGCTGATGAAACAGCTAGCCTTGCTCTGGTCGCGCTCTGGCTTGGGGAGAGCCCATCTCAGTGGAGCATGGCTACAGTTACCCAGCCATTCCTCACCAAACCAAACCTGAAGGTAGGACCTGAGGCAGAGACACTTCCCCAGGGCATTCTGAGGATTGCTCCCAGCAGCTGGGCTGGAGAAAAGTGTTTTTCAGTGCTTCGAATCTCAGTTTATGCTGCTCTGAGGACAACACACATTGCATTTGGCAGTGCTTCATCCCCGTTACACTCTAATGCGGATTAGTCCACAGAACGTCAGTGTGCAAGTGCTGCATGTCTGCTGGCTCTCAAGTTCAGTGTAGTCCAAATCACAGAGGTCAAAGACAGCTGACAGTGAGTGTTTACAGACACCCTTGTACTGAGTGCATGGAAGCTGCGTTCTGTCGCAGGGAGAGCTATAGGTCAGTGAGCCTTAGCTGGTGACACTGAGGCTGTGGCAGTTCCCCTCAGGGGAATTATGGCTCAGCCTGGTACCTCCCGCTGTTTCTAGCACTGATGTGGCCTGGGGCACCAAAAGCTGACGACCACCTCATATTAATACATGAAGTGAGTGGTGGTAGACTGCGACTTCGGCAGTGCATTTCTTCCCCATGCTTCCATCAGTTGTACTACTCATACCAGAACTGAACTGGCAGGGAGAGCCATGGGGGAAAATATTTTATGTATAAGAAGTGTAATGTTCTTATATTGACAAAAACACTGGCTGACAGGTGGTTATGCAAAATATAAATACTTTAAGACAGAGCTGGATGCAACCAGGGTGGGATGGGAGCATGCACCTGCAAACCTCTCCTTTGTCACCAGAGCATGAGGCAGATGCTGCTTTAGGCATTGCAGATCAGAACAAACTTTCTTTCCCAGAAGAGCTGCTTTGATTTAAAATGTGATATTCCATGGTCCAATTTCTCACATGGGTAGAAACTCCTTGCCAGGAAAAGGTGATTTAATCTGCTCTTACAGTTACTGGGATATCTTAATCAATTCCTCAAATTTTCATAAAAATCCCATGATACAAAAAATATACATAAAATAACACTTTGCCGTCTAATCATCTTTGTTTCAAATGGAGGAGCCAATGGTTCCTATACACTTGGAGGGGGTTGTTTGAAATGATGAAGGAGCAGAAAAAAATGGGAGAGCATTTCCCAAGCATGAACATCTACCTGTGCTTGCACAGAACCACGCAGAACTTATACTGATCAGTATGATATGCAGGGATCAAGAAAGCCCTGCTGGATAACGCTAATTCCTGCTTCTGTAGGTGACCAATGAATTTTCAGCGATAGGGAGGCACAGTTTATGGTCTCCAATGTTGAGATCCCTTATGAGTCATATTAAGCCAGAGGAATGATTGCAAGAACAAGTAGAAATAGAAATGAGGAAAGATATATATATATCTATATAAAGCTATAATAAAGGCAGTCTCATTGTGTACAGCAAGTTTGCTTTCATCAAAGTTGAACATCAATGGAATTCAGTTAACTGGAATTGAAGGCAGAAAAAGGACAGAAAGAGAACTCATTACATTCAGAATCCTTATTTTATTTGCTTGCTTTTTTTCTAATGGGGCAGCAAAAGGCTTCTATCCAACTCAGTGTATAATTGATTACCAGGACATAAATTGAAATGAAAAATCATGCCCTACATAATTGCTATTCAAAACCCCAAGCTTGAAATATACCCTGAAAGGATGCTTGCAGTTTTATCAATCCCATTCATCATCCTTTCCCTTTTAGTACTTGTGCCTATGCTATGAATGCTGATTTTAAACATCAGAGGAAGCTGACTTTCTGACTCTTAAGTTAGCTGGAAACCCCAATGGTGTGTTGGCTTATTCTTGATAAACTGCTATCTAGTGTCTCTCATGATCTCTTCATCTATCTTAGTCTATAACATCAGATAGTAACTTCCTTTAACCTTACTTTGTATTTATTATTTAGCTATTCCTGACAAACTCTTAGAACACTTCATATTCTAATATGCATCTGTTGCATATGTATGATACAGATAAATCTCTGGCTTCTCTGATTTTCCTATGGCAGAATATAGCTGTTCCAATCCATTAAAAAAAAATAAAATCCAATCCATCATTTTTATTAGTTTACTACTAATTAGTTTACTTACTATTAGTTTACTTAGTTTACTACTTCTCTGAGACATAACACAGGTGATGCCAGAAAATGTTTCTCTCTCTGTGAGATTAGATACATGGGAAGCTTGGTACTGCTGGAAAGGAGATCAGAGTATTTGGCAGCGTAATGCTTAAGTCTTGATTTCCGTATAAACTCCTCAAGCCTACAACTTCCACAAATACTTCCAATCACTATGCAAACCCCAGTAATTTATCATCAGTAAAGCAGCAGAAAGAGCTGCATGAATGCTTGAGAGGCCAAGGGGGCAGGATGAGGCAGTCATGTGATTTGAAAAATACTGAACTTTGGCTCAAGAAGGAATTTTGCTTAACTATTTTGTCCTGTTACACAGAAAGTTGCTTGTCCCTTCTGCTGCAAACAGGTGTTCATAGTGTGGGCTCTGCTGCTGAAAGGATAGGTTCCTGAGGAACAAAATACACAGGCCTTTGTGCGTGATGCTGGCAGCACTATAGTGTCCTTGAATACCCCCTCGTCATCTTTCAACGCCCATCTTCCCACCCAGTTTGCTACAGAAGAGATTTTTGTCTTGGGTTCTACAAGTGACAATCCTTCACGGTCTGTTTACAGCCTGGTGTCTCTGCAAATCCTAAACAACTGACATTTAAACAGTGGGGAAGAGCCAACAGTGCAAACAGAACTATAACTCTATCACAGCAAACCTTCCTGTTCAAAGCAAATTAAAAGCTGACTCGTCAAAGAAAAACAGGTAAAATGGGGAAGGTGAGAGCAATAGTGCCTTTTTTTTGCTCCTATGTTGATAATTTCAGGTTAGAAACTGCATTAATGTTTTTCTAATAAAGTTACACCTAACCAGGCTCAGAGTTGCTGAGACAAAAAACAGATTAAAGAGGTAAACTATTAGGACTGCTTTTTCCAGTACAGACTGAACTGCACTTCTGATCTTTGTACTTGTGCATGTGTGACTCTTGGTGTTGGTGTCTACAGCTGAACTCCTGCAACCTGATGTGCTTACTGCTGAACTTTGATGGATGGCTACCAGTTTCTGTTACCAAAAGAACTAAGGGATAGAGAAAGGCAAATTTCAGTGAAAGAAGATTTTGAATTCATGCTTCCAAATCCATTTTATTCTTTTGAAAATCTCCCCATAAGCAGTTTCATACCTTTACATCCACTTAGCCCTCATAACCTGCTCTCCTTCAGTTGCATGGGAGGATCAGCAGCATCTGACTGAAATTTTATCAGGCCTATTGTACCACTCCAGCTGGAGGTGGCTAGTAGTGGGCCTTCGTTTTACCTGGATAATTTGCAGGATAATTGAAAAGCTTGTAGGCACTCTACTGTCCTTGGTACAGTTCTGGTTCACCCATGAGGATGCAACAAATACGAATGACCATGCCCTCGAGAGCCCAGTCTATCAGCAGGTCTCCCTAAGGCTAACATCTGGCAAAGTAAAGGGAAAGCATGCACTTTGCATAGTTTGCCACACTTCTTTCCTTACAGTGGAACCTACATCTTAGGATGTCAACAAAGAGTGGCTTTTAGCAGTGTTATTTGAAAGAAAAAGGGTATTATTTTCTGTATTTCCCTGATATTTTAGAGACTATGTATTCGTTTGTAGTATCTGTTCTTCAAAACACCATGAAATTGCTTTCACAATTAAAAAAACCCCAAACAAGCCCAGCACAGACTGCATTTGAAATAGGGTTTTATGGATTGCTTTTTTGATGTCGGAAAGTCATATACAGCCTCATTCATAGTTTGATCCTCTCAGAGAATGCTGAGAATCTTTGCCTGATGCAGATTTCAGTTTCTCACTAGACATCTTTCAGGAGGAACAAGCTGAAAGCCAAATGAATACAATTGAACAGCCTAGTTTCTTCATTCAACCTTTGAGAAGGACAAAATCTACACAGAGAGAATTGCCTATTAAAGTTCAACAATTCATTGGATTTTCATTTTCTATTAACATACAGTGTTTAATTGATTTTCAAAACAGCTCATTTAAAAATATGATCTTAGGCAGTGTTCCTAGTATATTTTCATAGTCTGACTGCAGGACTGGTAAAAGGGAGATGTAGGCTATTAAGGCACAGATGTGTTCACATTGTTTATAAACTTGGAAACACTTAATGCAGACCTGCTAGATCCGAACACTGTGGCACCTAGCAACTCAGGAGTACTTCAATCCTAAAGTACATTGGCAGGTATTTTATTCAGATGAACATCATGCCACTTGAGGTCATGATTGGTTTGTAAATCCATGCTGAAGAGCTCTATTGAACTCTGTAAAATTATACCAAACCAAAATATTCTTTTGCATGGAAAAAACTAAAGACAAGACTGATGTCTTATTATTTTACCATCAGTTATTGTGTTATGTTTAATACAAAATTATTAGTTGCGTAAGACAGAGAATTGGCGATCTTTTTTTTTTCTTTTCTTTTTTTTTTTTTCTGAGAAAGGCTTAATTTGGGTGGAATGTTATATGAAAAAGGAGAGAAAGAAGTAAGACACTGGCAGTTATATCTGGAAATGATGGAGCGAACTGTTGAGAAAGAAGAAAAAGTGTTTTTCATGCAGAAATTTATATTACACGCTCTTTTGCTGTCAGAAAATGTATCTAAATGCTCACATTCGGTGTTTTCCAAAGCAAAGTAAAAACAGAACATGTAAGCTGATGACCAGATTCTCAGCTTCCAGAAATTAGGTCAGTGTAGCTCCACTGCACATAGTAATACTAAGCCCACTTATATCCCATTGTGGCACCAGCCTGAAGAACTCTCCCTTTTGGATGCTCAGTATCAGGTAGAGGCAATAAAAAGAAATTCACTACACTAGCACAATGACAAACTTTTTCATATGCCATATTTTTCTGTCTTTGGAGCTTTGTTTGGATGGATTATTGGTAAATGCAGCTTCTGTCACAGAATATGCTGAGTTGGAAGGGACCCAACAAGGATCATTGAATCCAACTTGTAATTAAATGGCTCCTACAGGGATCAAACACACAACTTTGGCATTATTAGCACTGTGCTCTAACCAACCTAACTAATCTCAGCCTCTTTAAACCTCAGCCGAATTTGAAATCTAAGAACTTTTAGATGATGGAGACTATGTTCCACTTTCAATTAGCTGTAGAATCTCTAGATAAATGTCTCCTAAAGTGCCATGAGGCTATTTCACTCAAACCTCAAATAAAAACTGATTTTGAGAACATTAAATTTTCCAAACGAACTAAAGTTGGATGTGCAGAAAATCAAAGTGATCAATTTTCTTTTAGAGCAAAGTTTCAGCCCAGAATTTGAGGGAGACCATCTGTCATTTCAGCTACATGTATATCTAAGTCTGCTGTCTGAAATCTCTCCTGAGGCAGGAGGGAGACCAGAGGGGAAAGCGCCTCAGCAAGCCAGAGCAGCCAGGGCTAGAGACACAGCAGTTGCCACGAGCAATGGGCACATGGGAAGAAAGGCTGGTGAGTTGGGGGCTTTTGGGTAGGAGATTGAACGGAGATGCCTGAGGACGGGATAGCTGGAAGATAGAGGATTTTTTTTGCAAGAGAGCTCGAAGGTACACATTATGGGGATAGAAAGGAGAAGTAGAGGTCTTAGATCCAGAAGGTTAAATTTTATAAAAGAACAACTGTGTGATATGGTAATAGAGTCTGGTATTTGAGCTATGGTCAGGGAGGTGGGGATAATAAAGAGAGTCTTTTCCCAGGCCTGTTAACCCCATATCTATGAGGTGCCCTTTTCACTCAACTGAGTGTTTTAATAAACGATGATGGTGATATCCACTGGTCTCCATACTTTGTAAGTCTCATGCAAATTGAAAAAAAGTCCTATAGGGCATTCAATCACCTTAGCAGGGAGGTTTCATTGCCTTTGTGTTCTTTCTCTTAGTAAAAAAAAAAATATTTTATTCTGAGTCTGTCATGGTAGTCACAAGATTTTAAGAGATCCCAGGGAAAAAATATTTTTGTTGTTTTTAAACCTGATGCAGTTCCCTGTTTATCCTCACTGCAAGATGAAAACATTTCAAATTTAGCAAACCGTTGGACAGTCCAAATGGAGCCTGAAGCTCCTCATCAGCAGCCAGTTGCCTTGCCAGGAGTTTCAGCAATCCACCTGGTGGCTGGCAGTTGCTCCTTCATCTATTCTTGTTCCCATAGAAACAGAGACAAAACAGTCAAACTTAGGTAAAGCTTTTTTTCTTGGTTTTTTTCTCCCTTTTTTTTCCTGAAAGAAACAACAACAGCAAAGATGTTTATGAAGTGCTCCTTGTTTTCTATGACCTCAGGCTCTTTTTCATTGGAACTGGCAGAAAGTAATCAGCCAGCTACAGAACCATAAGATCCTGTGGAAACTGCAAGAGGTACAGGCTCAAGTGTTACAGAGATATTATTTCCTCAGGAAAGCATACAGACAATGAGTCAACAGCAGTGAAAGATCTGTAGGAGTTTACCAGATGAAAAAGTAAACAAAAAAAATCATGAAAAAACCACCTATAGGCGTGAGTTCCTGTCTTTGTAATTTAATGGTATTCATTCGCCCTAGTGAGTAAGAAGCAAAATATATTGTTTGGGTTTCTGTCACTATTCTGTGTACAGATATGATCAAAACATTTGTTGAAATTGAATTCTTCCTTTTGTTATAACCATTTTCTTTAAAGCTACAACCTTGTAGATTTGTAAGTGCTTGTGCTCACACATCATTTGGGCAATATGTTGCTTTCACTTATTCCTACTGAAATTATTTTGGTTCTCTAATGGTGCAGAGGAGCAGCAGTTGGCCCAGTGACTGTGTTTTATGGCACACATTCTTGTAAAGGAAGACAATTTTACTTGGCATTTAAATGTGCCAGAAAGGAAAAGAAAGTATCTTTCCCAGAATGGGCTCCATCCCGCCTCAAAATTGGTGGATTTTATCAGCTATGAAGCCCTTCAGAAGGGCCTTGACAGGTTGGAGAGATGAGAAGAACCATCTCAAATTCAACAGAGGCAAATGCAGGGTCCTGCACCTGAGAAAGAATAATCCCCCGCACCACTACAGGCTGGGGTCCAACCTGCTGGAATGCAGCTCTGCGGAGAAGGACCTGAGAGTCCTGATGGACAACAGGCTGTCCATGAGCCAGCACTGTGCCCTTGTGGCCAAGAAGGCCAATGGTATCCTGGGGTGCATTAGGAAGAGCATTGCCAGCAAGTCGAGGGAGGTGATCCTGCCCCTCTACTCAGCCCTTCTGAGGCCACATCTGCAGTGCTGTGTCCAGTGCTGGGCTCCTTGGGACAGGAAGAACATGGAGCTCCTGGAGCAGATCCAGTGGAGGGTAATGAAAATGATTAAGGGACTGGTGCATCTCTCTTACAAGGAGAGGGTGAGGGAGTTGGGCCTGTCCAGCCTTGAGACAACTGAGTGTCTCTAAGTATCTAAAGGGAGGGTGTCAACAGGATGGAGCCAGGCTCTTCTCTGTGGTGCCAAGCAATAAGAGGCAACAGGCAGAAACTGGTGCACAGAAAGTTCTACCTGAATTTGAGGTAGAACTTCTTTACTGTGTGGGTGAACACACAGTGCAATGCGTTGCCCAGAGAGGTTGTGGAGTCTCCCTCGCTGGAGATATTTAAGAACCGTCTGGACACAATCCTGTGCCATGTGCTCTAGGATGAACCTGCTTAAGCAGGGGGGTTGGACCAGATGCCCCACTGTGGTCCTTTCCAACCTGACCCGTTCTGTGTTTCTGTGGTGTTCCAGACAGACATATCACATATGAATGACAGTGCTCCATCTGGATTCAGACTAATCAGAATTGTCACCCCCTGTCCATCATCCCCAAAGAATGACACTTTTTGGTTATCTTAGTGAGACATCACATGAGCAGGTGGACATCCATTTAAAACCAGTCTCCAGACAGATTCGTTAACAAGCTGAAAAGGCATCCATCCCAAAAGTTACTGTAACAAAAAGCACCATTTTAGTAGCTAGTTTCCATATTGTGACATGATTTCACAATATTTTTTGATGAGTTTTCATTATAATTTAGAATCTTTTATATGCAGACACTAATGCCTCGACAGCCTTGAGGTACTTCTGCTGCAACAGATGAGAAAGCTAACTGAGCTGGTGATTGTCAAGAGTAATGAAATAGCTAAGGAAAACCAAAATCTTGTCTGTTCTTATGAGAAACATCTATTTCCAATAACACTTTCACATTATAATGCAGCCAGGAGTGATTTCTTGGTGGTTTTAATTAGTAATGAACATTTAAGTATTTTACTTAAAGTGTATTTGCTAACAAGAGCACTTACTTTCCTTTCATCATTTTCTTACTTGAAGTAGAAGGAAGTAATTTTACATGTTATGAGAAGTCAAATAATGGTGAATCCTGCCTCCTCTTAAAATCCAGTAGACAGAAGTCTGCAATTTCAGTTTGGAACAGCTACAAGACTCAAAAAATTGAGATTGATTTATTAATTTATTTTTAGGAGATAGACAAACCTAGATTCTCTGCTTTACTATTCCTTATCTCTTGGTGCCCCATAAATCAATTCATTCAGTTTCTTTGTAGCTGACTCAGAAATTTGAACTCTCTGCTGAATATGGACTTGATGAAACTTATTTTTATTCATAAGTTGAGACTCAAGAAAGATAATAATACAAACTCTTACTTCATCATCTCTCCTATATTGAAGACTGCACCTTTTGTATATAGAAGGTTACACTGAAAATTACCTACAAAATGTAAGATTTCATTTTTTTAGAGCATCACAATGGATAGACAAGGTTGAATCAAAGGTCTGCCTAACCCCAAAAGGCCAGAAGAGATGAATAATTGAGAGAATAGTGACAGAATAGGCATATACTGACAACTCCCCCCAATACTTTCTGTTTTCTGGAGAGCTACACACACTGCATGTAGGTGATCTGTATTAAATAAATCCTTTCATGCTACAAAAGTGTTAGATTTCAAAACAAACTTGTCCAAGCAAACCTGTCTTGCTTTTTAAGCTTATTCAAGCACTTAATACTCCCTGGCCAAAGATTTGAAGGTTTAAATATGTGTTGCATGAAGGACTAATGCTTCTTTAGTTTCTTTGCGTCTGAATCATTGCCATTTTTTGTTGATGTTTCCCTCAACAAATGAAGTCTGAGAGCTTCACCATAAGGTTTGGTATACCATTGCCTTGTGCTTATTGATAAAAAGATCTACTAACCATTTGCTTACCTAAAGCGTCACTGTAAGAGAAAAAGAAAAATCCTATTTAAACTAGAGACTGAACTGTCCCTACCAATAAATGATGACCTAGGTGAAGATTAAACAACTAATAGAAAATTAATATTTATTTATTATCCAAGAATACAGGATGTTTTTATCTCTTTTCACATGAAATTACATAGTAATACATTCAGCATTTTGTTGCTTGGCTTTTCATCAGCAAATAATTTCTTATAAAACCAAGCCAGCTATCAGTGAAAGGCAGGCATCAAGCATCTTATTTTTTGAGACATGAGAATCTAACAGGAAAATACTGCTGCTTCCAAATCTTTCCTCTGCTGCCTGTATTTACTAGTGTTGCTGTGAATATGCTTGTGGTGCTTTTGAAGGGTGCTGTGATGGCATCAACAGATGGCTGAAAACAGAACTTGTCTTCTGCACCTCCAGGACCAGGACGAGCAGTGGCAGTACGACACATGCCAGTCAGGCTGATGCTACATACTACCGATTATATGCCATTTCTCAAAATCCAGATTTCTCTGTGTCTTTCAGTAGGACTTTTGTTTGCAGAAGTGTGGGCTTAGGATTGACTCAGACCTGGGAGGTCTGCATCTAGGAGTCAGATGGAAGGTTTGAAGTAGGTGGTTGAAGTAGGACAAGGTTTGTTCACTTGGATGTCTGGTCTTCTGAATTAAGGAGCATTATCATTCTGAACTATGACCTTTTTTTTACATGTTTTGTGAAAGGTTAGCACTCCCCTTATAAGGAAGGAAGAAGCCCTAGTGGCCTATACAACATGCGTAGGGTTAAGGCACTGCCACCTACTTCATGGCATCTGTGTTTTACCTGAGGGGGTGGCATGAAGTTGTGACAGGAGAGGTTTAGGTTGGGTATTAGAAACAGGTTCTTTACCTAGAGGGAGACTAGGCACTGGAACAGGCTCCCCAGAGAAGTGGTCGTACCATCAAGCCTGTCTAAGTTCAAGACGCATTTGGAGAATTCTCTCAGGTACATAATGTGATTGTTGGGGATGATCCTTGTGGGTCCCTTCCAACTCAGAATATCCTGTGTATTAAAGTTGCTGTTTGTCTAAATTCACTGGCAGTTGTTCAAAATTATTTCAGTCTATTGCACTGCATAAGCATGCCTATTCCAGCATTTGAAGCATAAAGACAAATTCACAGAATCCCTTACTATAGCTTACAGGGGACTTCTAAATATGACTGTTAAGTGTGCAGACAGAGCTGAATCAGGATTTCTCCACAATACAGGTGAAATTCAGTTTTCAGATATGTAGTGGTAAAATTCCCTTTTGCCTTGTTTTTGCAGGTGTTACCCTCCTTCCCACAAAGCAGTGGGGAAGTCCTGTAGAAAATGAATGTAAAACAGTGTTGTGCCCCAACTCCTGGCGCTCTCCTGCCTGCCATTAAGCCTGTGCTCTGGGAAGGAATACAGCAGGCAGTCCTGGTTGGAGCATGGGCTCAGAGAGCAGGAGTGAAGGTGCCAAAAAGGCATCTAGTGAGCAGAGAAGCCCCGCATCTGTTCACCACTTTTGAAGTCTCCCTGTGGGGTGCACCAGGGAGTTTGCTGTGCAGTGGCAGTGGGAAGGCCATACAGATTAAGATTCCCTCTTCCTCACTGCTGGGGCTCTGTCCCATGACATGGGCTCTTTCAGTATTTCAAACCTTTTTTGGGAGTTTTTTCACTTTGCATGTGCACCAACCAGGTTAGCCTTTCGTTCAGGCAATAAGTCTACAGCATTGCATGAGACCAGCAGAGTAAGCAACAGCTGAATAGCTCAAACCACATTATGAAACTTGTAGGCATAAAACGATTAACAGAATTTCTAAAATCTAGCGATGGCTAGTTTCCCCAGGCACTCTAGAAATACCTTTTTCTTGTTCAAGACATATATAGGTCAGTGAAGTGTTATCAGTAACTAATTTAATGAGAAAGTTAATACTTTCACTGCTTCAGTCATCAGTTTTTCTAAAGCTGACTCTATTTTCAGAAATCTGGGTTGGTTTATATATATATATATTAACAAACATATAAACAAGCAGCAAGCAGCACAATCTACAGATGAGTAACCTACCTCATATTTCATCAGAAGCCTCTGTCACTCCTCCTGTAGTTAGCACTTTTTCTTCCATTTACCAATTCTTAAAGGATTGACCTGACATTTTACAGTTTATCATGATTCAAGAGCAGAGCACAGCCAAGCTGTTTCGAAAGCACACTGAAAGCAATTTCACTTTGTAACCCAGGCCCTCTGATCCTACTTTGACAGTGTGTATTGAATCAGACTAGGAAAATGGTCTGAAATATTCTAGTCCCATGTATATTGTGAGCAAGAGAGGGACAGAACATGACAACTGTGTGAGGGGAGAGAGCTGCCCTTTCCTAAGCACTCAGGAAAGTGTGCTGACACTTAATCATTATGGGAGTGGTCTGGCTTGGTGTTATGGACGTAGTTCATTCTGAATTTATGACTTCTCTGCCTAGTGTCTGGAAGATCTGTTACTTGTGATAAAGATCCCAGTGCTGTTAGCTTGGAAGCTGCACAGGGTTCCCTGCCTACCTGCAGTCCTGCATGTAAGGCTTAAAAAACCCCATGGAGAGCATTTGAGACTTTTTTTTCTTCAGTTAAAATGCCTAGCAAAAATCCTCTGTATAAAAATGAAAACAGTCACCACCTTCTGCAGCGACAGCACCCAATGGCATAGAAAGAAAAATCAATTCAAATTATACAGTAAGCAGTATGGCTGCCCAGGGACTTTCTGTTCTCAGCATTTCCTAATCCTAGAAGTGACTAGTCAGTGATAGCAATTAGACAGTGAAGCAAACACTTCTTGAAAGGACTTAATAACCACTACTATCACATCATACGATCATGGTCTCTTCTAATCTATTATCTTATTGTTCACTATGTACATATGTTTGATCCAACGTGATGGGGGACTTTCATTTTTTTAAGGTTTTGTGGAGTAAATAATAAATATCTAACTAAAAATAAGGAAAAAAAATCAAGACACTGAGAACAAGTTCAATAGTGAAAAACCCAGAGCTGGAATGAATCCCAAGTGAGTTTCATTTATTCACTGAGCTGAAACAATTTCCTTGTAAGACACTACACATTCAGTACACAATGGTGCTCAAGAATGACACCAGCAGCACGCTATATTTATAGTGAGCTATGAAGTACTATGAAACAGAAATTCGACACATTCCCTTCAAAGCTTGATAAAAGCTAAATATAATGGAGTGTACTGAAAAATAAATAAAAAAAAAAAGAATGTATGCAATGTATGGCAAAAGGACTTTGCTATTAAGGTAAATGTTGCTGTTTATTACCTGCCACATACAGGTCCCATTTCTCCAAAGCAGCAAGCAGTATGCTTCTGTTAGGAAAAACAGTCATTTAAGCGGTGCAGATTTAGAAACAAAATAGTATTAATTTACATTAATTTTTAATTCGAATTTTCTTAAAAATTTAATTTTAAATTTTATTTTATTTCATATACAAGACCACACAGTTTCAAAATGCTATTCTAGGAGCTGCTCTAGTTGTACAAGGTGGTGTTGAAGAAATCCACTGCTAACAGCATTTTTCAGTCTCAGATCATAAAATCAAAATACAATGGCAAAACCCCATTGATTGAAATATCAAAGTTACCACTATCTATAAATGAAACTGTATTAAAGGCATATAACCCCTAGGAAAAACTGATTAAAATGTCAAATTGTAAATCGATTGAAAGGTGAATTCTGTGCACAGAGGTGTGACTAATTGCAGAAAGACTGAAGGACACAGACTCGGTCTCTGGCACATATAAACAGGAACATGCTGCAGTCTCCTGTTACATAGACACCAAGGGAGATAACAATGCAAACAACGAGACTGGCAGTGCCAGGGCTGTGACTGAGCAGAAAGTGGCTTGACCAGAGAAAACCTCTGAGGAAACTGAAAAGAGTTTCTTTACAAAGACTTCTGAAAATTTTGGATGTTCTCAAAAGCAAATGGCAAAACTTTCTTGAACATCTAAAATTACTTTTTTTAAATTAAAAATTAGTAACTAGCTCTTGTAGCATTTCGGTTTTTCGTTGTTCCAGTAATATGTAATGGTAGTCTCCTAACCTTATTTCCATATAGGAAAAAACATCCACCAGAAAGTGGAATAACTGGAAAAGTTGTCTGATTTTGCTTTGGAAAGCGATGGGAAGTCTTTCCATTTTCCTAAAAGAATCAGATGAGAGCAAAGCAAACGGATGAGGAGAGCTGGCTACAGTAGAAATGCGTTTATTAGATAGAAACAGAACCAGGTCAAATTGTGTGAAGAGTATGTGCTTTATAAGGGGAAGCCCAAAAGTAAAGAAAGTGTGGAAAGGATTCATTGCCTATCAAGCCTGGAGGAAGATAAAATATGAAAAGAATTAAATGTCTGAAAGATGACGGTATTATCAATATTAAGAATGTGTATTAAAAAGATTAGCATAATTGACAGTGATTTAATATTGTGTAATTTAAAGTGTAAGGACCTGCAAGAGGCTAGAAATGATAAACAGTGTTGTCAAAAGAAAAAGCAATCTCTTTCTGCCTATGTTTACTTTTCAAATATGTTACATCATGACTTTTTCAGTGAAACATTGAGATTTTGATTAAAGCAAGTTCTGTAGGCTGTGCCTGTTTACCATCAAAAAAACCCAACAAATTTTCACTGAAAACAATCTTAGGTTTTCATATTGTAGAGGCTTTTCAGAAAAAGAGCCATTTTCTGGTGCTGGTACCTTTGGATACCTCAGAAAGAGGCCTGGAAGTGCATTCATGTCGAAATAGCTAAGACAGGAATTGAGAAAAATGAAAGCAGCTTTGGAAAGGACATTTGTGGAAACAAAGACAAATGAATGTTTTAAAAAAATATTTATGCTAGGCTGATTCAAATAACATTGTGAGGTTTGTAAGTCATGCAAAGCAAGAAAATAATAGGATCAAACAGAGAACTGCCTTGGGAGATGGATAAAGCTCATATTCTCTAGCACCCTTCCCAAAGTGATGACCCTCAGGATCCTGGGTGACCAGCTGAGGAAGAGCCATCCCCCCACTGAAGGGCAAGTTGAGTAGTTCTACAAAGTTGTTGTAAAGAAGAGCAGGCAATTAATGTAGGGAATTGCATGCACATGAGCTTCCGATTTGCTTGCATTTGTTTGCCATAATAAGCAAGCGGTTAGGTCTCACTGCTCCATGTACCCAACCACATGAGTTGTAAAGACAGTTCTGAGAGAAAGAGATTTGCAGTTAAATTGCTTGAGCAGACTAAACACAGAAGGAACATTTTAAATTAGCTGGATTCAAATGTCAGCTCACTTCAAAAATTAGAATTAATCTGATCTATCACCATCTTGCACGTCTGTCAGCATCAGAAAATCACTAGCTGGCAAGAAAACAAAACTGGCTGTCTGCTCTAGACCAAGATAGCAGAGGTATCAGATTTCAGGAAAGTTTTTACTTCTCTTAATGGAGGGAAACTTAGGAAAAAAAAAAGAAATTAGCTTTAAAAGAGAAAACTCCTCTACTATAATTGTAAGAAAGAAAACTCAAATAGCATATGTTATTAATAGGGAGAGAGAATAGAAACTATATTATTAAAAAGAATAGTAAATATTTACTTCAAATAATTGCATTCTTGTGACTGCTGCCTGTGAATTAACTCCCATGAATACAAACATGGAATTACTCATTATTAATCCATGCTTCTTTATTTTGGTCTCAATCTTTATTTTCCTCACTAACATCTCCCACTGAAGGCATGGGCCAGGGTAAGAAGAGCCAAGGTGCTCAGCTCCAGCATGGACTGCAGGGCAGGTGATTTATTCCCACACTGTGTCAGACTGAGAGCACACATCTCTAAAGTAGCCAGAAGTACAGCACCATGAAAATCCTGCTGTTTCTTCCTTCTGTTGCTGTCTGGTATGTGAGCTTTCCTATGAAGTGAGGCCATGTCAAAGACTGCCACGTCAGCCCCAGGTAACTTCTTGTCTGGCTCCCAAATCCAGCTGTGAGCCCAACAAGGAGCCTTCAAATATTCTTTTCTTTTTTCTAACAAAGAGGAATCATGCAGAAAATGAGGCTGGTGTGTGCTGTGTTGTCAGCAGGCTGCCTGGGGAGTGACACACTGCCAGCAGTCGGTCAGCTGGCCAGTCAATCTGAACATTTACAAGAGATTATTTTTTTCCTTCATTTATCTGAAGCTAACTTGTTGCTCAGCCCTGAATTGTTCAGTGGAGAAAAGGTATGTAAGCCTCTGTTTGCTTTTCAGCATAGGTAGATCCTGCGGTGTCTAGGCAGGTGATAAGGAAAGAAAAGTGTCTGCTGGCCTGGATCCCCTTGGTTTTTTTGGCCAGGGTACAGAGAATGATGCTCGAAGGGAATAAACTTATGCTAAGTCCATGGTAAATGGCACAGAGGTCTAACCTCAGGCATATTACAGTTGGACTCAATGATCTTAAAGGTGTTTTCCAAACTAAACGATCTATATACCAACCTTGGAGTAGCAGCAAACCCCTTCCCTTGTCTTTATGTAACATTTTTCTAACACCCCATTTACTTCTGAAGAAGCAAAGGGAAGAAGTCACTGCTGCTAAGGTCCCTCTGACCAGAGATGTCAGACGGACAGGAACAGGGTCCATCCGACCCGTGAAATGTGCAACCAGCACAGACCGACCCAGCCCTAGTTTTTGTACAAAAACAACATATTGAATTTATTCTCCTTCCCTTCCTCTCTGCAGTATGCACTTAGGAGTGAGCGAGAGTAATCAATGAAAGAACAGTGGCTCCAATTACAGCCTGTTTCCTGACTTGCTCCAGGATAAGACTGAAACAAATGGCAAAGCTGTAGCTTACCCACAGTTTTTAAAGAATCCATCTTTTCTAACATTTAGACCAAATTTAAACTGTGATTCAGGGCAATTTGGTGCTGGCAGCTGATTGTCTGTCTTTAAAGTCTACGATGTGATTTTTAGCCACTGTGTTGCATTATTACTGTTTTGCATCTCATGGCGTGGAGTTAACTTTACATTATCCTCAGTATTCAAGAATGAGATATGTATAGCAGAAAGCAAAGCAAAAAACCATCTCTACATTAGGCATGTACACGAAGAAGAGAAAATAATGGTCAGCAGCTCTGCAATGCATATTTAGGCTCCAGCAGGGGCTGATGTGAGCTGGCACGCCGATAAAACCTTGGGCAGTATGATGCCAAAGTACCAGTTTCTGGACGAACACAGATAATTCACCAGAGACCCTTGGTAGTTGACTGTGTTTTCCTTTCTCCTTTTCCATAGCCAATTACAATCACTTACCCTCCTAGGAAAACACGTACTCTCCCTTTCTCTTTCTCTGGTGCCTCAAGCCATGATTCAATGTGATGAGCAGCACCAGCAGCAGCTCCAGCCTCGACCCTATGCCTGGGTGCTCCAGTTCCATGCTCCAGGGCTGCCAGACAAGAGGAACCCATCTGGGGTGAGGTATCCCCCACACTAGAACTGGTATTTTTATTCAAAGTTGGTAATTTTCCCAGCCTTGTTCCTGGCAGCGTGGGGCAGAAAGCAGTCACGTATAACAGTTTTGTCTGTGTTCAGCATATCCCCTGGATCTTTACTGGTGACTTCTAGAAACAGAAAATCTTGTAAAATATTCAAAAGTCTGTACTATTGTGGGACGAGCCTTAGTCATAGCAATATACACATGTAATATAGACTAAATTTATTTTTAGGGCAGGATGAATAACAAAGTCCTGTGACTATGCGTTTAAATAAAAATTCAAACTAGCCACTTTTTTTTCCTGCTAACTTTCAACTAACATACAAACAATTAAATTTTAATTGTACCCTCTTCATGAAAAATGAAATTGCATAGTTTATGTACTAGTACTTTCAAAGCTAATTTTGACTTTCTCCAAGATGAACATTTGTAGCTGAAGAGTTTGCATGTACAGAACTGATCTGTGCAGCAATAACTAATCCAAGTACTTTAAATGATGAGAAATTGCAGGGATGAATTTGCCATCAGTGAACCCCGATGATTAAATCAGGTAAGAATCTTGATGGATGTTCCATAATGAGAAAATGATCCGTTTGTGGAATAAGTTCTTCATTATAGATTATTTCTTCAGCTCTGGTATTTTCTGCCTGCACTGCAGTCAGCAGTGGTCAGAATACTGTGGTGCCACACTCCCGAATAGCTTTGTATGAAGTGAAATACTAACTGCTAGTTCTGATGTGACATTATTTTTTAATAATGAAAAAAATCTCAGATTGGGTAACAATGCATTTTATGGCTAGTTCAGACACTAATGCTTCCTATGCCACAGTCTCCAATTGCTGCTTTTCTTTAATTAGCAAGCTACAGTACAATTATATCAAATACCATATACTAAATCACTAGAAACTCATACAAATTAGAAATACATTAGTTGAGAGGCGGGTTTATTAATGATAAACATTCAAACTGATAATACTTCATCTCTAATTGTTTGTTTCAATCCCCTTTATTATTATGCTTTAATAGTCTTTTTTTGGCACATCTGTGTATTTGAGTTCTCTCTAATGCTGATTAATAATTTATGCAAATCATGATACATTGAAATTTCACAGCTTTATATAAGCATATGAGATTTAGAGGTGCATTTAACGCTAATACCAATTATCAGCACATTATTCCCTCACATATTGCCACTTTCTACCTTTTTTCAGCAATTCATATTTCTAGCAGAATCTCTTCTAGTTCAACCCCTTGGTTGTATGATCACGCAAAGTTACTAGGATTCCATCTCTACTGCAATAAGAAAACTGCAAATAAGAAAACAAGGCAATTTTTTTTAACTCTAGTGAAATAATTTAATTTTTCTTGATCATAACAAATGTTATTTTGCTAAAAAAAAAAAGGTAATTAAAGATGAACATTTTGTGACAGACAAACTTCAAATACAGGCAACAGCTCATTCCCCAGAGATGATTCACTGTAAGTTGAATGGGAACTAAAACCTGACTGTTGTGAAAGTTAATGTATTCATGCAGCCTGCTAATAACCACAGACACAGGTAAAGGCTTTTTGTAGATTAAGGAAACGTGAAGAAATGGCCCGTCCTTAATTACTGAAGTCCTCAGAAGTGGTTACAGCTTTGGTGTGGGACCTCAGGGAGGAGCTTTACTGGCAGCACGGTCAGTCCTGCAGAAAGGCAGGTGCTAACCATACTGCAAGAGCAGCAGTGCCTCGGAGAATATGGATCAGTCCAGAATATTGGGAAAAAAAACAACCAAAAAAACACACACAACTTCCCCCTCTCCCCAAACTCCCAACTCCCCAAAAATCCCCAAAGCTGTTGTACTTCTTTGGATCAGGTTAGTCCAGCAGCAGACCTCTGGAACAAGACATATGTACAGTTTGATTGTAAACATCATGAAGACAGTGTGAGAAACCCATGGCTGATCATACTTAGGAGACTGGTTTGGGTATTGACACTGGAGCACAGTGAAAAAAGGGCATTATTAAAAAATGTAACTGGTGAAAAATGCTTTGTGCTGCCTGCACAGAAGCACTCAGAGGATTCACAGAAAAAGAGTATCACGGATCTCTGGGATATTCAGCAAATACAAGGACAGAAGAAAAGAATAATAGTGGGGTTTTTTGGTTTTCTTTTGTTTTTTTTTTTTTTTCTTAAATCCCCAAACACTGTTCATAAGAAGATTTCTTAGTTGGAACAAACAATGAATCAAAAATGGTATTGAGTCATAGAAGCTAAGCATGCAACTGTGCTATAAAGACTCTTCAGAAAACAGGTTTACGAAGCTCATCTCAATGCAAAGAAGCTCTTTCATTTACATAGGTATATATGGATCCTCAGACTTTGCCTCTGGACAGATTTGTCAGGTATTAAAGCAGTAACCAATGAAGATTACTTGGTCTGTTTTGTTCCCTTGAATATGTGAACTTGCTGACCACTCAGTTCTGTCTGTGGGTTTTTTTTGTGAAGACTTAGGAAAAAAAAATTAAATATATAAGAAAGTCAGAGCACTGAGGAAACTGAAATCTTCAGTCTCTACTGGTGATAAAGAGTAGAAATGAGCAGATGGTACACTATACACTGTAATTCTTGCAGGGCATATACATATATAAAAAAGATCTCTATCTCCTTAACAAAATTAAACCTGTCACACGTAACTCAAATATCCTCTATCCTAATGAATATCTTGTTTGTTGATCCTGCAGAATCAGTGGTAGATAGAATTGGGAAACTCTGTGTGAGAAACAGTCTATAATTACTTTATGCTACCAATGAATTGCAAAGATAAAACCAGTTAGCTATATCTTTTATCTAAGAGAATTCATTATCACAGTAATTTATATACTTAAATTGATAGAACTTGGTAGTTTTAATTAATTTTCAACTGGTTATGAAGTCTGTTAAGAAGTTAAGGTATGTTTTAAGTTCAGCTTGGCTTTGTTTATCAGTGATAGGAATGGAACAGTGAAACTATCTGTGCTAAAATGGAGCAAAAATTCTCCAGTGTAGCTACAGTCTCAATAAGACAAATAGTGATTATGTAAATAAGCAGTTAGGCAGCTAAAATAAACTTCAGAATTATTTGGGTCAGCAATCTGAATGGAGATGTACATGACAAGGGGATGTATACAGATCCCAGTCAAGTCTAAGGTATTAGCGTTTATCCTCCCATGAGCCACCATCAGCCAAAGGGCTCCAGCATGTGGATGGACTCCATCATCTGCTGGTTACAGGCACTAGGATGGATGGAGTGTGAGCCCTTTTGGGCAACTTCAGACATGGACAGTGTTTGCTAGAAAAATAATTTCCCATACATACTTTTAAAGTGCCAAGTCACTCATTGAGATAAGAATGAATTAATAAAAGCTGACAAACTGCAAAGAGGAAATGAAAGGGATTTCAGCTCATTGTAAGAGCTGATTCAAAATCAGAAGTGGAAATCTGAAAACTCAGGGCAATTTGCATATGGTGAAGACTTGAAGCCTGGTCCTGAATTATGGAGCACTGGCTGCCTGGGAAAGTGCACACACCTTTTCTTTCACTTCTGCTAAAGCAGAAATAGAAAGCAATCACACCACTACTGGTATCCTGACTTTCCAATTTTTTTTTACCTATAACCAGGGGTGTTATTTAGCTTTTCCTGGCTACTGGACTAAATTGAGAAGTATAAATAGCATTGAGCTAAGGTAAAAGGAGTGAAGTTCTCTCATTAGCAACAGTTGTGCAAGAGACTGAAGACTTAGGACCTGAGGGCAGTTTTCCAACACAGCGTCAAGAAAAGTAATTCCAACAGAGACAAAGTCACTCTGCTCTGAGGAGTCTGATCTCTCAGATAGCTCAAAATCAGGGCTGTTCCTCCTCAGGTTTTACCACAAGCATTAGGCACAGGGTGTTTTCTTCCTAAACAATCCAGATCATGTTATAAAATACGCCAGAAGCTGCTTTCCTTTCAAAATAAGTGGTCATTTAAACTTTTCCCTGTAGGTAGAGCTTAAAGACATGGCCCCAGTAGAAAAACGCAAGTGAATGATTTTTAGAAATTGCTTGGCCTTTCACCTGGGTACACAACTTTCTGTGACTGAGAAATGCAGTGCCAGTGCTGTGAAAACCCAAAAGCCCCAGTGTGGGCTGGTGTGGAAGGGCTTACATAGAGAATTACAGTGGAAATGGGAATTTAATCTGCTCATAATTTCTACTCCCAAAACGGAAGAGTTAGAGGCCAATGACATTGTAGAGGACAGTGCTACTGAAACGCCCAATGAAGCAGAGGTTCCCAACTGAATGACAGTATTACTCTAAGAATAAAGGAACACACAACATAGTGGGACACGTAAAGGCTACAAAATCCAGTCTTTTACTTTGTATTTGCATCTGATAGTTCCATATCTGCTACTAACTCTAAGACTCAAAATGGTAGTAAGTCATAGGAGTATTCATACCAAAAATCAATATTAGATAAGCACAACAGTGTAGCCTCATATTAAAAGCAGATTTTCAAAATCCTCTCATGATATTTATGATGACCTGAATATACTCAAACACATGCTCTCGGCTTTTCTTTCCAGCCATTAGGTTACCATGAAAATGTCCTTTTCAAAGCTCAGTTGACAAAGTTGTGCTAAACTAAATTTTAATAGTAGACTCAGCTTATGTCTTGTTTTGCTAAGCAGGCTTTTCTGGATCTAAAGTTAAAACTTGAAGCAGTTGTGAAACATTTAATTACTGGCATGCTTTTCTAATGCTGGTTTTCAAAGTAGAGTCTTTGTGACAAGATGTATATTCTAGCTGTTTTAGAGGCTAAATTATTCTAACATTCAACAGAATAATAACCATTTTGTTTACAGAAAAGCAATATCCAATATATTTTCCATTTTAAAATGAGTACAAAAGGACAACTTACAGAGTAAGACCCATCTCTTTAGATTCAGTACAAGTCTTCAAAAGTAAAATGTATTCAATTTCCTATTATCTGAATTCTTCTGTGGTCACAGATGTTCTCTCTACTTTCATTTTACTTATTGATGACAGACAATCACATATTTAGCCCAGTCACTTTATTGTCTTGTTTTTATAATGAAAAATATGCTCATCTGAAGTCATTCTTTGTGAGTCTTGACACAAGCTGCTCCATGAAATTAGAAATAGTATAGAAACCTCACTTGACCTGTCCTTTCTGAGTTATTTCTGATGCAAAAGTTAAAGCATAACTAGCTCTATGCTTACCATAAGCTTGCCTTATTAAGTCATGCATATAGAGGGCAATATTCCATGCCAACTCCAGGTGCTATCTGGGCACACTTCACATCAGGGACAGCTGAAAACTATACAAAACTTACAGAGGAAATATTGTAAGGGAAATATGGAGTTACTGAACACTCAAAACATATATATGTAAAGTTAAAGACTAATTTTTTAGTTGCACATCAGTGATGACAGCATTACATCTTCTCTTTACAGAATAACAGGATGAGTCAGGTTGGAAGGGGTTAGAGTGGGTCATCTGGTCCAACCTCTCTGCTAAAGGAGGGTCATCCTAGAGCACATGGCACAGGATTGCATCCAGACAGTTCTTGAATATCTTTGGCCGAAGAGATTATGGAGTCTCCCTCACTAATCTGTTCTAGTGTGGGGTCACCCACACAGTAACTCATGTTCAGGTGGAACTTCCTGTGCATCAGTTTCTGCCCATTGCCTCTTGTCCTATTGCTTGGCACCACTGAGAAGAGCCTTATTCCATCCTCTTGACACCCTCCCTTCAGATACTGATAGACATTGACGAGGTTCCCTCTCAGTTGTCTCTTCTTCAGGCTGAACAAGCCCAACTCTTTAAGCCTTTCCTCATAAGAGCGATGCTCCAGTCCCCTCATCATCTTTGTTGCCCTTCACTGGACCTGTTCCAGGAGCATCATGTTTCTCCTGTACTGAGGAGCGCAGCACTGGACACAGTACTGGAGATGTGGCCTCACCAGGGCTGAGTTGGGGGGCAGGATCACCTCCCTTGACCTGCTGGCAATGCTCTTCCTAATGCACCTCCTCTGTTCTTCAGAAAGGTTGCAAGACAACAGTGTAATGGGCATCCTCAAGCTAGGACAGCTCTAAGTAAGGGTTCAAAATCATGTAGACTTTGGTGTGTTTATGATGTGGGCTACTGATTCCAGCAGTCTTTATTCTGTAGCCTCCTGTAATATCCCTTAATTCCCATTTCAACTTCATAATATGGAAATGCAGCCAAATTAAAACCTCGCCGTTAATTTTCCTCATTGAAGGGAATATGGTCTAGATAAATAGATTAGCACACATTAAAAGTTGCTGTGAAACACAGTGGCGCTGAAGGAGTAAAACAAATCACTTTTTGCAGTGCTCTTAGCAATTCTAAATAGTAAATTCTTATTTAGAGACCTTAATAAAGAGCGCAGGAACAGCTGGATCCTGAAGTGCATACACAATGATTTTCCAAAAATATTAATGGAGATATAACAATGTATGAAGGAATGATGAAAAGCACAAGTTCTGTGTTCCTAATGGTATCCAAATGTATTTTTGTCACATTCTATGATTTAGAAAAGCACCTGAACGTAGTCTAGAAAACATCTGTAAATAAAAGCCCCCAAACACAACATCATATGCATATCTATATTCACACATGCAAGACAAAGAGTGGAATAAAATATGAAATTAAATCCCAAACTCAGCCAAAAATTGCAGAAGCTGACAAAAGGAAGCTGCTACAGCAGCGTTTGATAGACAGTCTTTCAACTGTTTCAGCAATGCTAAGGCATCCTTTGAATTTTAAAAGATTGAGAAATGCTGGGGTTGAGAGCTATGTCTTATCAGGTAAAAGTGAGTGTTGAAAATGCATCTTTCTGGAGTCAAATGAAAGCCAAGCCCTACTATGGCTGAGAAAGAAATGGTCTGCCTGCTCTTGGAGCTCCCAGCACTGGCTCCCTGTGGAAATGGGCAGACAGATTATTTGCAAGTCAAGTGCTAATGTGAGAGGAACTATCACCATGGGACCTTTAAGCTGGCATAGTAAGCAAAAAATAAAAAAGGCACTAGAGGTAGACTTTTCCTGTGTGTGCCACCCACTGAAGAATTAAACCTATTTTTCATAGATGCCCCATACCATACTTTAAGAATATTTACCGTACATTAAGGACATTACTTACTAGTTTAAAGCAGATTTGAAGAATAAATAGAACTCACCACAAATTTTTTGATATATCAAATGAAATTATCATACTTACTTCACTCCTTAAGCTGAATCTCAATAGTTATTGAACATTTGTTATTTTTAAAGAAGAAAAAATTAATATAAAGAATAATTCTAGACCCAGAAGTGGTTACTACAAATTGCTGAGATTATTTATTTTTAAATATAAACCTTGAAAATTAGAGGTCTAAGAACACAATGAAGGCTTGATTTTTACTGTACAAAATATAAAAATATATTCAAGACTATTTAGATATCTTATGGAATTAAACGCATAAATACTCTGAAATAACTATTTTTTTTTTTACAGCTTGTTAATGAAAAAACCAAGATGCGTTAGTGTCTGGATTAAAGCCAAGTCAATGCCAAAGTGAGTTTATGAAAATGTCTGCTTCACTAAAAGAATCTGAAGGTACAATTTAGTTTGAAGTCCTTCAGAATTTGGACAGTATATGTGTGTATATATGCTAGGGTCTTGGAAAAAGGATAATGGGTAAGAAGAAAGTTTTACAGACCTTACTAGTGCGTGAAAATATCTATAACTGTACAAAAACGAAGGCATACTATTAGGTTGCTAATGCTCTCTGAATAAAAAATTCAGTAAAGGAAAGAAAATTATGTCAATTTACTTTAGTCTCTAAGCACATAGAGGAAGAAAAATAAAAAAAAAAAAGGCCCCTGCAGCTTTTCAAGTACTATTACTCAGAAGATCAATTCTAGAGTCAACTCTATACTTGAAAGGAACAGTTGCAAGTGAAAATTTGCTTTCAACAAAAAAAGCAGTGCATTTTAAAACAAACACAAACGCCACAGTTAAAATGAAGTAGTTCAAAAGAGGCAGTCAAACAATTTAATATCAATTTCCAGTAGTCTTTCCACTACAGTTTGGTTGTTACATGGCAGAGGTCAGAGGCAGAAAGTGAGATGCTGCGTTTAGCTATGACTGAAGTTTCCTGAACAGAATGAAACCAAAAATGGTCTCAGAAGAATCAGCAGATGTGACCAAAACAGCCAGGACCCTGATTTTCCACGCCAGCTATTGTTCAGAAGATTGTCTCAATAGCATCAGAGCATTCTAAAGAGTACCTCTAATCTCTTCAGCAAATTGATGAAAATAATTGCATAGACTTTCCCTTCCACAGGGAAGCAAGAATATCAAGTTTAGTCTTGATTCAGCAAAGACACCTTTTTTTCCCACCCCCCAAGTGGTGAAGAGCTTCGAACAGTAATAAAATTTTTTCCTGGTGCATATGTTTAATTTTCTTCTCAGGTAGTGTGCTGGGAGCCCAGACACTGTTCTGCTTCCAGCCTCTGATCCAACTAGTCTATCTTTTAAACGAGTTGTTTCATACTGTTTCTCAAAAGCTTTGTAGAATTAGTTTCACTTCACAGAGTACATTACATTATTCTCCTTGGTACTTTCAAAAGGCATCCTTAAACTTCAATTTTCTTGCCTTACCTTCCTATTGCTTGATCCTGCAGACATAGCATATTCTAAAGGCCAACAACTGGTCTCCAAATCCTACCACTATAGACTCTTAGGCGTGTTCTGGTATGCATGAGTGTAACTGCACACTTCCATTAAGAGAAAAATGTGGCTCAGTGCACAGTTGTAAGTTTTGCTGGTAGGTTTTGCTCAAAGAGAGAATAAGTTTATCCTGGAACCAATCAAGTATCAAAGCAGGATGATACAGGTGTTTATCTTATCTCTGCCCGCAACTAACAGTCTAGGAAATCTCCTTCAAGGCAGGGAAATCCTTCCATTGCCGGGTGAAACAAAGCATTTCCTTATTTAAATGAGAAATGCAAGACAAATGGGATTTCAACCAGCTCTCCACAAGTGTCAAACCAGCCGGCAGATTCTGGGAGGCAGGAAAGCCAAACAGAGTGCAAACTTAAATGCAAATAAATAATGTACCTGCAGGACACTTATGGTGGTCTCAGCTACATCTACACTTAGCAAATGTGCACAAATCTTTGGTTTGGCATGCTATTTACTTATTCATGCATGTTTACTCCTTTCTCAATGCCTATTTCAACAACATGTTAGGTTACAAGTCAAAGACTACACAGCAGGTGCTTAAGTAGCCACTAAGTGATTGTCATACAGAATAGTTGCTTCTCACACTTGAGAGTGTAATCCCAGCAGGCACAGAAGCAAGTATTCACTTAAGAACAACTGTGAAACCATTAGCCAAGACTCCTTTGCAAGGTTTTTCTTCCCCCTTGTTAATAGTTTTTTTCACAAAGTGACCTTACAGTCATAAATTTCCTCACTGAAAAAAATCAATGATCTCCCCCAAGTAAGGGGAGATTTAATTTTTTGCAAAACAACTAATGAAGATACTGCTCCTCAGAAAAGGCATTCTTTTAATTATCATGGCTCCACAACATATTTCAGTGCTTATTGTAAATAAATCACATGCCTGAAGTCAAATAGATCAAAAAGCACTCCAAGAAATTGGGATACATTTATCTGCCTCAAAACTCTTGAAGAATAAAAAGCAACTCTCTCAGAAGTACCTTGTTGTCATCTGTTCCGCAGTGCTATTGTAGTAACTAGTGGCATCAACTTGTTTGGAAACTCTTTTTGGACTGTTCTATCTTTCAGGGAAAAGCAAGGCACTTTGGGCTAATTTCTTCAATGCAGGCAGGCTGAACAGACAGCATTTTCAAAGCAGCTTTGACAGGAACTCAGCGTCTGATGGGAGCAGGCACTCAGAGCACTCAGCACTTCCACACAACTTTGGAAAACCCATCTGTCCAGAATTAGGCTCTAGGAATCCACTTATTTTTTCCTCCTCAGAAAAACAAAATAGTCTAACCCAAAACAATGCTCCAGTGCATCTTAAATCCTATGTCTTGCAATAAAATATGCTCTGATGTATAGAAGGTCTACTACATCTTCTCTTTGCAAAACTTCCTTCAGTGTCTTACTGGCCAGAAACAGGAGGGAGTTACTAAATCATTTTCTCCAAAACGCTACGAAGGCTTTTCCATTCTAATATCTAATTAGCTTTGGAAACATTCACAGTGCAGTGAAGTACACAGCAATTAGAGTGAAAGGCAAAAATAACATCCTGTCTATGATGGAAAGATAACGTTCATGAATTTACTCTCTCAATACGTAATCCCACTGCCAAAAGAGATTGGTATTTAGTGTTTTCATGACAAACAGATCTCGAGACTGCCCCTGGATGTATACACAGCACTGCTTAGGGAATGATGTTAGAGGAGACTGGAGAGCACAGAAAAAAAGCCCTTTAGTCCTTGAGAAATTAAGAAGGTGAGTGAAGGAAGACACCTTTGATCATAATTGAAAGCAGAGCAAATTTGTGAACAGACAAAGTGAAGAGTGTCAGCAAAGCAAGACAGCAAATGTGTGCTTGGGGCAGATAGAAGACTGTTTACAAGGCAGCCTTTCCTCATGATCCTGCAGAGGTGATTCTGGCCTTGAGACTGGCTTTTCTAGGCACAAAACTAATTACATTCCTTGTGCATTTGTCTTGTTTTGGCAGACATTAGTTGAGGCACCAATGCAAACCACCTGGGTATCTCTAAACTACAAAGCCACTTCAGAAGGAAGCACAAATGTCACTGAAAGAGGGGAATGCCAGTGGAAATGTTAGGGTGGCGATAAGCAGTAACAAGTATCAGCATCATGCTCATCAGGTGTGCAGGGTCCAGATGGAGAAGAAATCTTTCATCCCAGAACAAGACATCATGGCAGCAGCTTCCATGGATCTGTCAGCAGCAACAGTGCTGTATGGGATACAACTGGCCAAAGGCAGCAGACCAGAACTGCCTCCAGGAAAACAGAGCTGGCCCTTGGGGTGTGTGGGAGGCAGCACTAAATGGCATGTCCATTCAAGCTCATCTCGCTGGATGCCATAGCCACCAGAAAAAATGAACACTTGGGATTAGTGCTCCATTGCACAAAGGGTCAGTATCTGTGATTACAGAAGCTGTGTGAAAAAAATATTGATTTCATCCTTTTGGCCATGAATATTTTCTCTCCTCCATCTCTGCCCTAGGGCATAAGCCATTTTTCTGGTGAGCTGCTGGTCCGTTGTTAGTACAAGATGGCACCAGTGATGGCACGAGTGATAGTGCTGCTCAGTCAGTTGGTTGCAACAAGCAGCATGTAAACAGACGACTTCGATAACCCCACCAGTGAAGATCTGAACAATATGGAGGTGCTAGGCAGTATGCTCATCTACTTTCCTCTCTTAGACTTGTGACAGAAGACAGTGGAGACAAACAGGACAAGCAGAGTGCAAGTGTACCCTCTGCACACTCTCTTTATGACAGTTACAGGGACCTCATAAAAACGTACCTGTAAAAGACACCATTGAGGTGACTGCAGCAGAAAATGGGAAAATTCTCTTTTTTTTTTCCCGTTTGCTTTGTGCATTGGACGACATAACCTTAAGAGAGCAATCAATAAATAGTTGACAAGGACTTGTGTTCATGACATTATGGATCAGTGTCAATCAATGTCAATCAGTTACTGATCAAAGCAGACTTAGCTTGTCCATGTAAGTTCTGTCTCTCCTCAAACTGTATCACTGCATTGACTGAAAATTAACAGATATGCAACTTTTACCTTATAACCTTATAACTGTTTTGCATTATATATATACCATTAAAGCCTTTTTCTTAAATTAGCAGGTCTCCAACTCCCAAGTTCATTGCTTGAACTCTGCCTTCATGCAGTTAAATATATTTACCTGTGATAAATAGAAATAACTCTGAAGGCTGCAGGCATTTTAATTTATATCTGATTTGAATTTCTTCTGAAATTACTCTCAGGGGTTTTTTTCTCTCCTAGCGATTATCTTCAAACTGAAAAACCAACTGTGCCGGAATTACAGGACTCATTACACACCTCTGACAATTCCTCAAGAATCTAAGACTAAATTTGTTTCATCTGGTTATATTTATAGTACTCATTCTATAGAACTCTAAACAGTTAATAGCATTGCACTCCAATGCTGTAAATCACTGACATTTGTCAGTGCTGCTAAACTGCCAGTTGCCTTTCTGGACTCCACCAAAACAGGAAATTGAACAAGAGATTAATCAGTAAGTTAACGCAGGCAACCAAATACATGTCCCCTCAAAGGCTAAATATCTGCTCTTATGCTTTCATCTCTGTCTCAAAGTCCAAATATAAGCAGCTTCGCTACTAGTTAATTTAAAGGGATTAATAACTGGGTGACTTTATAATTCACTTCAATAAGACTGGGAAAACAGATCAATAAATCATGTCTTTTATCCACCTGCTCGGGCTTCTTCTGCAGTCTGTTCTGCATCTATGAATGATTAGCAGCAGGTGTAAAATACCTCCCTGGAAGTTGCTACTGGCAAGTCCCATTCATTCCTGGATCCTCCTAACAACAGTTCATTAATTCCCCAGGACCGAAGTCCTGACATCTAACTGAAGGCTACATCACATTTGTTGCCACTAAATGACCTGAAAGGACCTTAGCCAGTAATTCAGATCTTCAGCAGCTTTCCTAACTATCAAGTATATGTTTGGGGTTTTTTCATGAAAGACCACTAAAGACCACCAGGTGCCACTAGCCTTTTTTTCCCTTAAAAAGGCAACTTGCATATCGTTTTAAATGTAAGTCTTCCTGGAAAAGATATTGAGGGTTGGAATACTGGAACATTTTGATATCCTGGGACCTCAGAGAGCTAAGTTTATATCACCAATGCAAAGTGCAATATACCTTGAAAACAAGTGGCCTCTATTATTATATTAGAAAATAATATAGCTATTAAAATGATCATGTGTGTCTCAAAACTCTGAAAAATGGAAGAAGGATATTTGATAAAAAAGAACTAGATGAAACAAGGTGGTAAGGAGGAAATTGAGAATGTTTAATATAGTAAAAATGGGCTCAATTCACTCAGTAAATGTTCAGTGTCCAAATCCTGCAGCTGTCTCACTTGCACCAGACCTTTACAACTGCACTGTCTTTGAATACAGCAGTTAGAACCAATTCATCATTGCAAATGGGGTAATGTGAGTCCAAGGACTAAGACATTAACTTACAGAAGAGGAGCATCTGAGCATCAGTGTGAAGTACAGCGCTGAGATTGCTCTTCCTTAAAGACACACTTGATCTTATAATTATTTCCAGAATAAGAAAAGAAACAAAATAAAAATTCTATAGGTGAGCCTCTCAATCTCTAAAAAAAAAAAAAAAGGTATTTTTTAATGTGTAGCAGAGCATTAAGAAAAAGTACTGTAAATGTACTAAAAATGCAGATCACACCCCTGAATCTTTAATCAACAGGACAATCTTAACCACATTTGGCAGCAGCAGCACAAAAAGGAGCAAGCATATTGAAATGCTGCTATTCCCTTTCAGCTCTCTTGGTCATCTGGATCATACATCAACTTCCAGTAACATGCAGTCATGTGGGAAGAACAGACATCAGCTGAGGACCTTTGGAAAATTTTTTTAACTGTAATTATTGCTACAATATATGAAATGGAATTCCCTTCTCTTATCACCACATGCCAGACTAGGTTATTGGTTTAATCATAGCGTCTGTCAAGAGGACTGCATAGCAGAGAGTGAGCAAAAGCCTTTATGGGCTGCTTCTTCCCTTCCTTCCCCTAGTAAGTTATCTGCCTGTACAAGCATTCCTGGTAGTTAGACAATGACAAAGATTGCCTGAGGCATCAGAGATGGGCACAAACTAGGAGTATCTCATATTTGAAAGGCTTCAGTGTCTAGGTTCTAAAGAGTAGCTTTTCTGAGGTTAAGTCTTCCCATGTGACAACATTTGGGTTTTTCATTTGTAAACAGATTAGAACAACTGCAGTAACAGCAATTTCTCCTATACATGTAGATACTAGCATGAGGACAACTTTTATGAGCCAATTTCTTTTTTGGTGAAGTGTAGACCATTTCTTCATCCAGTCTTCCAGGATCAGTTAGGTAGTTGCAACTATTTTATGGTCTTAATTTTTTTCTAATTTTTGAATAAGGACAACTGTGGTACATAAGCACAAATTAAGTTTTACCAACATTGACTAGTGATAATGAGGTAAAATGTGTCCAAAACTTGCAAGGGTATGAAGCAGCCTGTGAATGTGATGAAGCATTAAGTGAAGCTACCACTACAGCTCTGTTGATCAAGAACAAAAATCCTTTTTTGGATCTCACAACAGTGGTTAACCTTTAGTTAAGATTTGCCAAGGGAAACAAACCTCTGTTGTACCATAGCTAGAGCAAATTTTCTGTCTCCATAAGATCTCCACTGAAGACTGCTGAAGTTTCAATAACCGCTCATTACTCTAGGCATATTTACTTATACTGATCCAAAGCAGATAAAGAGAAGACATGCAACAGCACACAGCAGAGCAAGAAAACACTTTAACAGAAAGAATATCACTTTCAGCTGCTACCTGGTTTCATGCTCAAAGCCTCTGATAGCTTCATGCAGCTGTTCATACTCTGATTAACTATCATAATCAGTTGAAAAATAACTCATCCTTAAAACATGCAAAAGAGCATTACTATTTCAGTCCTTACTAGGATTGATGATGTTTTTAAGTCTGACTCAAACATTAAGTCCAGAAAAAACAATTCAGTTACCCACTGTAACAGAATACAGACCACACAAATTCATCCTGGAATTTCTCTGATAAATACACAACTGAATATGAAGACAGAAAGATACAGAAACCTTCTAGTGTCAGTAATGCACTAAGTTGCTGATAAAGAGGGGAGCTGAACCTTTGTCTTCTTTGAAGAGAGACATGGCTTGTGCTGTGCAGTATCTTATTTGTGCCCACTTGTGGGAACAAGTAAATAGTTTGTCACATCCATAGCAGTCTGCATACAATATTCTCTTCACTATTTTCAGTGTGGATAAACCAAAAGTACTGAAAGGGAATCTGATACATCAGATCTGTCCTGATATTTTCGGTTTCTAAGGGCACAGGATGATATAACCTGTAAGTAAACAAACCACTTAGGGCTTAAGTCCCATAATAATAGTAAGAAGTTTGAATCATTTGACATTCCAAACCAAGTGCCGATTGAAAACTGGAAAGAAAGAATAAGTGATTTCTCAAGATGGCAAGTATATTCTTCCTCCTACTTCAGCTATAAAAAAAGTACTAAGACAGAACTACAGCTTCCAAATAACTTGACTAATATTGAGAACATAGATTTAGTCTCTAGGAGCAGTGATTGAGTATTTATTATTGATGAAAAAGACACCATTTTTAAGCAGTAATGATCAGTACTGGGTACTTAGAATTAATGGCTAGCACAGGACGTCTTTTTGTTAACATCATTTCAGCTGGTATGTTGAGAGCTTTTACAGACTCGTGGGTCACAAAAAGACTTGCTCACTTGCTTGAACAATCTCTCAAAGTTGCTCTCCACTTCAGATGGTCTGTGCTACCATCTCACAGCTGAGATGGGTCGTCAATATGTTTCTATTTCTGTTCTTACCTGCTGCACAAACAATTGCACTTCTACACACACTGAATTCTGGCAGACTTATAGGTTGCATGACTTGGTCTAAACAACAGTTTCAGCCTTACTGAATTTTCCCTTCTACATAGTTGTCCATACCTGCATTTCTTTTTGTTTTATTCCCATTCATAATTTGTATCTACCATAACTGCTGTTTTTAATAAGAAAATAGTTTTCTAAGTACAGAATTTTGTTTGAAAAAGAGTACTTCTCATGCTCTGAGCCCATGACTCAAACTGGATCAGGAACTTTCAAGAACATACTTTAACTTGTGTGAAGAAATTGCACAAAGAATTTTAAAACCCTTATATGTAGTATGTACTAAGAGATATTAATGTAATATAAATACTTACATGATAATTTTTCATTGTTCTTGTGTTCTCTTTTTGCTCTTGAACAGTTGTAAGAGCAGTTTGAAAGAAAAGGAATCTGGTGAGCCTGGAGTTGAATTAAACTTACAACTGAGAAAAATTAAGGGTTGCTACATGAAATGCAGAATATTCCTTGGAGGAACAGTTCTAGCATGAATACAAAACTGTTGTTTTAAGTTTCACATTATAAATGCTAGCAGCAAACCTTGCAGCCACTTGTTTGAAACAGTCCAGAAAGATTCTTTTCATTTTCTGAGGCACAGTCAGAAGATAGGAAGGTCTACTTAGAAAACTCTATGACTGTACACAATGGGGATTTATAGTATCACTTAGCATTCTGCTGCACTGAATGAAAAGGCAATTGACATTCACTCCCTAGTTGGAAAACACTTCAGAACAGAATGGCCAAGTAAGAACAGAGAACATGAAACAGAAACACAACCTCTAATTTCATAGGAAGACATTTATAATTCCACACACTCTTCTCATCTTTAACTTGGAGCAACATGACAAAGAACAGGCTATTAAAAATAAGTGTATATTGTTAGGTTTTTATATGGAATAAAAAAATCCTGAAAAAGGAGACTTAAGTGTGCTCATGTCCATTGAAATGCTACAAACAGGTAGGATTTCCAAACATGAGCAACTAGTTGATTTTTATAAGTTATAAATTTTTTGATACTTCTAGTTCCTTTATTCAAATGAATTTAGATGAAGGTAAGTATTAGGAACACCTCAGAAATAACACTAATTTAGGAGAGGATCCTTATTGCCAGGTATGTTCTTTAGCATTAGATTAGCTGAGAGCACTGGAATGTTTCCATGCTCTGAAAAGGCACAGACTTCACAGACTAAGTGCTATTCAGTAAGTTAGACACCCCTGAAATTTCTATAGGGAATTTCCAGTTTCATGTTCTGTTTCAAAAATCAGAAGCATTTAATTTTCATCTCACCTTCAGTAACCTACACATTGCCTCATAACCCAAAACTCTGTAATTTTCTTAGCTACGTTTCTCCTGGAAAAACAGAGAATAGAATGAGCCACATTTCATAAGCCATGTAGGAAAACCCTTCAAGAAAATAAGAACTACTTCATAAAATCAAATACCAGCTGGAGGCAACAAACTGGAACAACCTCTTCTCCTTACATTCTATATCAAGCCACAGAGACTAGAAGGTCTTTGTATCACAAAAAAAACAATCTCCTTGTGTAAATATGAAGTTTCAGTTAAACCCCATTTAACTTGCAATCTGGCTGACTCTAAGCATTGGGCTAATTATATTTTCAGTACTCATTGTACATAAGTAAACATTTATTTTTCAGTTTCAAAGGAATATATCTTCATATGTGAAAAACAGATCACTGATGTGCAGAGTGCCCAAGTGCTCGGGGAATAATGTAGCCAATGGCACATTCCCATCTCTCTGCTCCTGTTGTCACTCTAGCCTTGCAATGACCATTCCACATGTGACTGTGATGCACAGGATGCACCCCTGAGGGTGTCAAAAGCCTCACCCTTTCCACACCAGTGCATGCAGGAGGGACTACTTTATACCCACAGGACCATGGAATACTTCAGGTTCCTACCTGCGTCCCTTTCAAATCCATAGGCACAAATGAGCCATTACATACCACTTCTGTATTTTAAAGACTTGAAGTGGAGGAATGTGTTTTGTTCTTTTTTTCACTGCAATTTATTGCCAAGACCCAGAAATGTTAGTTTCCTTTACATTTTAATAACGGAAGCCTATGTGAGAGGAAGCAACGTGAAACCTCTGGCTCTGACTAAAACGTGGATGTAATGATTTAGATTGTAGGTGTTTGCTACATAGCAGGACCTTTTATCTTCATGTGTTCTTGAAAGATATTTGTAGCACATTTCTGCCACAGCACACACAAGATCTGTAAGAATGCCAGTGAGTCTGTTAGGACTATTAAGTATCTATGAGTAACTGAAACACCTAAGTATTTTTACTTTCCAGAATCACTTAAATGGTCTCAACTTCCTTGACTTCAACATTATTGGAACTATGTTTTTGATTTGCCTTGCTAAAGGCCAAGGTAAAATCCATTATGATCCACAGCCAGTTAGTAGTCTTTGGCAGAACAAGGTATCAGAGATGGCTGTTAACACTTGGTAGAAGTACATATTCCTCAAAAGATGTGCACGGGTGTACCTGAGTTACAAAACTTGGCAAACATATTCTCAAACAGCCCCTACTGGGTTAGCTCACAATAAATATCTTGTCATTCTAATTACAAATTTGTGCCTGAGGCCATCGGGCCACTGACTTTGCCTGAAAGTACAAGGCAGATTGTACAAACAGAGCTCCAGAGTAGCACTGGACCTATTTTTGTGCAATGTGTGTGCCTATCTAGACAGAAGTAGAGCACATAGTAGTTCAGCTATGCACATGTACTGATCTGAAAACACTCTCAGCATTGCTACAATGTCTGATTCTAGTCTCAATACAAGACATTTTTGGGAAAGATTAAAAGCAAACAGCCTGTGACTGAGGATCAAGAACCATCCCTTTGTTATTCTCTGTCATTCTTACACAAACAGTTTTCTGCTCTCTTGCCTATTAGAACAAAAAATAAAAAAGCTAAGTAAAGATTAGGTGCTTCTGAAATATTATCATTGCTAAACATTTGACCTGATGATAGAAATTCAATACATACCAGTTCAAGTATTGTAAACAGAGTGCCAAAGAAGTTAGACCCAGTCTGTACTACATTAATAGACTTGACACAGGTTTTGCATTATTTAAAGCACGATATAAGACTCTAAGATACAAAGCAGTAAGAGCTTTATCTGCTATTGTTGCAAATAAAATCCAACATGACTGAAAGGGAAAATGATTAGAGAAGGTGTTTCTTTTTTCAGCTTATTTACTTGGGACACTTGACAATAGTTTCTGTACAGTAAGATTCTTCATGCTGAAAAAGATGAGCTTGTACAGATACACAGTCGTTACGATAAAGCTTCAGCCAACACAGCTTAGGCTCTGTGTATAACCCCTGCTCTCTTTTTCTCTGCCTCCAATCCCATTTAAGGACATGATACCAAGTAGACTGTATTCTTGGTCATGCTCTAGTCCTGAATGCTGAACTGGGGGAATTCGTGCAGAGTTACTCCATAGGCAAGGTTAAAACGTGACAGCTGTTACTCACAAGGTCTCCCTTAAGCAATCTCACTCCACATTAAAGTCATGGCTGAATGGGGCTCTGCAAGCCAAAAGCTTGCCTGTAACAGCCTTTGGGCAAGCATGTGCAACCAGAAAAACTTCAAGAAAAAAGCACAGCTTCACCTCACTACACAAATGCCTCCAGAAGAACTTACCACAGAAACCATTGCACATGGCTCTGGGCAGAACTCATTGCTCTCCCTTTGGGAGTTCTCCCAATTTCGGGAGTTCTGATGTGACCAGTCAGGCCAGAGTCTTTTCACAGGCTGTGGCACTCCCCGCTGTGTGGCCAGAAACCCCTCTGTGCTCTGACACTGCCTTCATTTCTAGCTCCACTCCTCCACGTGCACGTGCCACAAAGCAACTTGCTCTGACTCCAGATCTGGACCTCACTTGCTCCACTCGTGCATGCTACCTTGCTAGTCCACTTTGATTTGTTCTACTTAGCCCATGGGTTTAAAAGGTATCTTTCTGGTAATGAATGGCTGTTACTCTACGTATCCAGCCCGAATTCAGTTCGCAAATAATTTAGGTGAAAACTTGATCCCATTTCGTACTAATTTCCCTTGAAATCTGTATTATGCCACTTTATTTCTAGGCAATATACCAGGAAAGATGCCCAATGCCTGTGGGAGTTACGGCAGACAAGTAGCAGTTGTTTCAAACCACAAGGTTTTTTCTCAGTAGCACTGCAACCCACACTTGCTCACCAAAGAGAAATCTCATTAACTGTCAGCTCTGACAGTTAAATTATTGATATGTCTGAGTAGATTTATCCGGAATAAAGTGTTTGAATTTTTTCCCATCTAAGTCAAAATATTAAAATTTAGAACCATAGGAAGGAAAAAATACAGAGTTCAAATCATTAACTTTAAGAGGAGCAAGCAGAACCAGTTGTTGTCAAACGTAAATCCTGAATGTAGAAAGAATATTGAAAATCACAAAAGTCACTACTTTCAAGCAAGAAACTTCTCTGGGTAAAGTACTTTAACCCACATGAACTTAGAAATGAAGCATGGAAAAATAATATGATTATGATGGAACATTGACTCAGTTGCCCCATAATCACTAAGACATTTCTCAAAGCAGATTTAAGAAAAACATCATTGTTAAAAAAAAAAACCCAAACCAACTAGAAATGCTCATTACCCTGCTAGAAAAAATGTTTCATTTTTGGAACTGCTAATTGCTCTTGTTAAACTTGGTGGCAGAGGGCAGGAGAAAGCTAAGGCACTTCCCCCTCCAAAAGCTTCAGAGATTGTAGTAGTGTTTGTGATCGTGTATTCTACTAATATTAGCAATACTGAGAGGTGGCATAGGGCAACTTGTTAATATGATTGGATATCTAGGAGTTTTTATAGATACACCTCTACTGGGAAACAAAAAAATTCTTCCGTTAATTTTTAATGCACAATCAGTAGGCTTACCAACTCCAATGCAATCCACGAAGATATTTAAATTCAGAGCATCTACTTACATGCTCTTAGTGTCTCTGGAAGATAGCATGGCCATCCCACAATGATCTAAACAACCGCAGACCTGCCACATTGCCAACAGTTCAACTGCCCATGCATTCTGATTTTGTAATTCAATAATGTTTCCTAAAAAGAATCCATGACCCAATTGTCCAGCTTGGGCACCATTAAAAATATTTGAATCATCACTAGATAATGAAATTACCTACATACCAACAAGAGTTTGAGATTTGGCAGGAAGATACTCAGATTTTAAACCTATGCTTTTCAGCTGAAGTCCAGCACAGCATTACACTTAGTTACATCAGCTAGGAATCTAACCAGTTCTAGTCAATACCTACACTTTTAATTAGAATTGTCATGACATAGTGATTTGGCCTTCATTACAACTCATGATTTTGTGTTTGCTAGTCTCAAAAAGGAAAGGAATCTGATGAGCCACTGCTGTTTTTGCAATGAGAGTTCTGTTATCACTCACTACTGATGATTTCATCAAGAAAGCAAATTCCATGGAAATAGTTTTTCCATTCTGTCTGCCTTTTTGGTACATGGTTGAAAATATTTTCATCAGCATTCTCTGAGAAAGGTCTCATTCCTATAGAACTTGCTCATGACAAACAGAGGTTTGCTTCCTGTTGTTTTACACAGGGAATTCAGTACAAACATTTGGAAAAGGATGACAAATAGCACTGGATAGCTAAAACCAACGTTCAAAGAGTGAGATCAGACAGACCACTGACTCTTAGCGCCCATATAAATACAGTAAGAATACAAAGAGGGTCAGCTACAAATCAAAAGTTAATATAGCTGCATGTACTTTACTGCATATACCCTTTAAACTGGTGATTGCTCTCAGATTACCTGAGAACAAGCACACTGTGGATTGCTAGAAAAGAGATTGTTCCCAATTTTGTTCTATTCACTCATATATGGAAATCTCAAGCTGAGATGATTGCTTTGATTTCCTACATAGTGCTTTGCCTTGGCCTTTATGTCTACTGCTTTTTTTAAATGCAAATTCACATAAAACAGTTGTCTGTGTGGATAGGTAAAAACTGGCACCTTTAAATATGTACATCAAAAAATCTGAGAAGCAATATGGTTCTTTCTCTTCCCCACACTATGATAAGGGAAAGGGCAATTTTAGCAGCTTGTTATATTTATTGATATAGTTTAGAGATAATATTCCTAATATTCTACTGAACGACTTAATTATTAACAGCCTTCGACACCAGTCAGTTATTAAGTGAATCTATGCTATACCACTTCAATACAGGACTGGTGTCGAAGGCTGTTAATAATAAAGTCGTTCAGTAGAATATTAGGAATATTATCTCCAAATATAATTACTGGTGTCACTCTTCACTCAGTAGAAATCTTCCTACTGTTTTGGGCTGTCTGATTCAGGCCTTCTTTGCACTCCTTAGAATTTTTTTTCAGTTCCCCTAAAATGAAAGGCTTAGTATTAGATACAGACAATGATAACTGCAATGAAAACGCTAGTAAGTCACAAACTACCTGAGCCTCTCTCTCCAAAAGAACACATTTTTGTGTTTTGAAGGACTGTATATAACTTAAAAAGTGAGCTATTATTTCACTGTATTAGACATTGGACACAAGGTAGGATGCAGGAATATGTCACCTCTGGGTGAGAAGGTATTTAGTAAACTAAAGGGATTTCTTCAGTTTTGCAGAATGACCCAGTTTTTCTACAAAAGTAGAGCATACAGATTTAGTATTAGTGAAGACTGAGCAACACAGATCACCTTCAGCAAAGTATTTGATACAGTACATGCATATTTTGAAAGAAAAAAGTTTGCTTAAATATTCAAGTGATTCATGTATAACTGTTGGAATTTAAGCTTTCAAGCAGGCATTGCCAGAAATAAGGTGCCACAAAGATACCCATTTCCAGCACTAAGTCCCTTTTTGTACTTGGTTCTTACAACATTTTACCTATATTTAGGTCCATTGTTTTCAATCTGCTTCAGGTTTGTTTCCATTTTCCCAGGGAACAAATTAGTGGACCTAGCACACAAGTTGTAAACATAATTAGGCAGCATTCCTACATATTTTACCATGGAAAAAGCCTCATAGAAGTGGAAATTGTAAAAGCAGAAATGGACACCACAATATTAGTTAACCTATCTTCTGGCCCAGAGGAAGAACTGTTATCCCTAATATTAATCATAGAATAATCTGAGTTGGAAAGGACCCACTAGGATCATCAAGGTCCAAATCCTGGCACTGCCAGGACAGTTCCAAGGATGATACCATGTGCCTATTCCTTGAGTCTGTTTTTAAACCAACCTTCCAGACTGAAATACCATAATCTCATTAGTGACCATCCAGTATCAGTGTTAAAAGTATCTTTTCTTACTTTTCCTAATTACTTGCCTAAGTCTGCTTGCTATCATTTAAGTCCATTACTACTTGCCCTACCTGCAGCAGATGGAGGTGAATTGAATTCTGTTTATTATACTCTTTGATGTAACTGAAGTCTTAGATCTCAGTATTCTCATCATTAAATTTGAAGTTCCCCCACCACTCTGGATCCTGACATTTGATGTACATCCTTCCTGCTCTGCAGAATTCAGTGCTGAAAAGAGTTTGAGAATCCTGTTTCAAGACTCTGTTTCTGATTATGCATCCACTTCGGTGTGTGTCACTCCAACAGCATGACACATTGAGTCATATTTAGCTTGCAATCCTCTATAATGTTTAAATCCTTTCCTGCAATTCTGCTGTCCAGGCAGTCTTGTCCCTCTGAAGTTGGCATTCATTTCAAATGAACTGTTAGATAATGCCTCAAGAGTCTGAGATCCTGATCATGTCTTCCAATGTGTTTACAGCCTTTTCAATAAATACCATCTGCATAGGTAGAACATTACTCCTTCATCAAAATCACTGATGCAAGTATTGAATAATACTAGACTCAAGCAAGGTCCTTGAAGAATCATGTTTGAGGTCCTTGAAGAATCATGTTTGATTATAGCCTTTTGATTTGACATTAAAGCAACAATTTTCAATTCTACAGTAGATTTTTCTTACGAATTCAAAATTTCTTAATAGTCTCACTTACTGCATATTTTCATATTTCTTAGGCATAATGAGGGAGCATAAAAATCTGTAAAAGTCAAATTATTTGACCTGTATTGTTTCTCCTTTATTCACCCTGTCAGAGAAGAAAACTAGATCAGTTTGACATGACTTGCTCCTAGTACATCCATGCTGGTTGTTACTCATCTCCTTATCATTTTCCAGACACCTACAAACTGATTTTTTGGAGAATATTCTGGTATTTTTGCAGGATCTAAGTTGTAACGACACTTGCATAATTTTTTGGCTGTTATTTTTTGCTGTCTTAGCACAAGTCCCACACACCAGTGCTGGCCACTATACTTCCTCAGCGTCTGGCTCCAGATCAAGCCAGCCAGGTCCATCTGAACTGTTCACCTCAATCACCACAGACACACTCAGCAAGTGATGACTGTCACAGGGCAGGTTTGTGTGCAAGGGAACAGTGGCTCCAAAATGGACTGAGGGGAGAGCCTCTTGGGAGAGGTAAGGGAAAGGAACTAGAGATTAGACACCATGAGACACAGACCATCTCAGGCAAAGCTCAGCTACAAAATAGTTGATCCAATGGATGTTAGCCCTGGTCTTGAAGGCAGAACCTGTTACATTCACCCCCCTTTGTGAGAGCTAACAGGTAGATTATTAGACTTATGGAACTCAGCATTGCAACATTTAAGGTGTGATGAAGCAGATGAAGCAACAGATCTGATGAAAATCAATTCTGTATTTCACCTTTCTCTGACGCAGGTAAATGTCTGTGATAAGAAAGTAATGAGTATGTAGGTAATTGTGCTCCAACATCCTCTTAGACAGACTTTACTATTGCCTTCCTAGTAGCCACAATCACAATATTAATATTTATTAATATTGTCAACAACTGATTTACCTGCATTTTGCTTGCAGAAGACAAACATAAGAGTTTAGCTTAGAGAGGTGCTGCAGCAGAAGATTCTATCAGAGATGTACCAGAGAAACTTTACAGATAACAAACATGAGCTTTCACTGACTCTTCCAACTTTGTTATTTCTGTAGCAAGTATTTTGAAATACCAAATCCAAATTACATAACACTCTGCAGTCTTTCCAAGTCTGCAAAAAAAGAAACCAACTTATCTTTAATACATACTACAAACATCTTCTTGTTATGCTCTGCCTTGAAGGAACTGGTCTCAAAACCAACACAAAAGTTCAACGTTTCTTATGGATTGCACAGATCCAGTCATGCTATTTGCGTTTTTATTACTACCTTGTGTAATACAGGCATGAGGCAGAAATGTATATCAACTCTGACTTATTTTCCTAACTCTGGTTGAGTGTTGAATGAAAAATCTGGACCATTCCAAACATCTGACAGTTATGCTGAATCTCCATTTGATGGAACAACAGTCACTGTATATCTCTAGCAGTGAATGTAAAATTGGAATTTTAAATGTTTTTCATGCATCAAAAGGCAACATTATGTCATCTGTTCCATCAAAGCTTTAAAAACTGTTGGAGAAATTAAGGAATACATTCTATTTAACTTAATACCTCCTATGATCAGACAGCTGTGTGATATAATACCACCAAAATAACTTCTCAAGTAATGGAAACACTCCGCATGTTAGAACTTGGGAAGTGGCAATAAATCTTAATGATTCGATTTGCTACATATGTTGGATATTACAGCAACACAGAGAACAGCTCTGCATAGTGTAATAAAAAGAGGACACATGACAAAAAATGCAATTTATAATTTTCTAAACAGTTCTGATTAGCTTTTTTAAAAAATTGAAAAAGCTGCATCTGACAGCTTTAGGCTTGTGTTTTATTTAATCCTGAATTTTCTCCTTAGTAAGATCCCCCTTAACTTTTTTACAGATCATGCTTCAGGCTTCAATAAACTTTATTGCTATTACAAATCAAGCAAATAATTTGCATGTTATGCTTCAATTTAGCTAGCATAATCTGTCCCTTTTCATTTTTCTCCGTGCCATCAGGTACTAGCCAATAGTGCAAGTGGAATACAGGTCCTTAGACTCAATCTACCATAAAAGTTCCTAGGTTTTGTTTAGTATTATCCCTCAAGACTGATCTGAGCAACTAGAAAATACAACTGCATTCTTATCACATGACATATGCTTACCAACAGCTAGTGATGCCTCCTCTGCATTATCCTTCCGCATTTAGGAATTGTGGTTCTAAATTTGTGCTTAAATGATCTAGATTCTTATGTTAAATAGCATAACATTACCTAAAGCCATTTTATTCTCTGTTTCAGGGATAGATTTAAATCAAAGGTTGTCAAATTATGAAATTTCAGGCCACATGGTAAACAAAAAAAGCAAGGGAAAAAAAGCGTTTAAGAGGGTTAATGTTTTTAAAATATGTTAATAGCAAAAGGCAGACCAGAAAATACATTAGCCTTTTACTTGATGAGGATGGTCACCTCACAAACAAATTAGAGATGTTCAATTTTTTCTTTGCCTCAGCCATCAATACTTAGTTATCAGTTCTGGGGATCCTATAGCAGTAGGACCATGACTGCGAGAGTGATAAACTCCCAGTCAACCCCGAATTTGTCAGATTTGCTGCTCCAGCTGGATCTTTGTAAGTCTATGGGGCCTGATTGGATTCATCCCAGGGTACTCAAAGAGCTGGCTGATGTCATCATGAGACCACCCTCAATGATTTTTGAACAGTTTGGATAATCTCGAGAGGTCCCAGTCAACTGGAATCTGGCAAACATTGTCCCAGTTTTGAAGAAGAGCAAGAAGGAGGCCTGTCTGTCTCACTTCAGTGCCATATAAAATTATGGAGAAGATTATTCTGGGAATTACAGAAGAATACATGAAAGACAATGCAAGTTCTGCTCAATGAACTTAATTTCCTTTTATGACCACATTGCCCATCTAATTGATCAAGGGAAGCCAGTTGACTTAATCTTTTTGGATTTCAGTAAAGCTTTCCATACTGTCTCTCACCGGATCCTTCTGGACAAAACGTCCAGCACAGCTGGATAAATACATCATGTGGTGGGTGAGCAGTTGGCTCATGGGTCAAGCACAGAGGGTAATAGTGAATGGGGTAATATCAGACTGGTGACCTGTCACTAGTGGGCTTCCACATGGCTTCATTATAGGGTCAGTGCTCTTCAATATCTTCATAAAGGACTTGGATGCAGGACTCAAGGGGATATTAAGCAAGTTTGCTACCAACACTAAATTGTGAGGAGCTGCTGCCTCCTTCAAAAGCTGAGAGGCCCTGCAGAGAGACCTTGACAAACTAGAGGGCTGCACATCACCAGTTGTATGAAGTTTAACAAGGGGAAGTGCCGGATTCTGCACCTGGGATGGGGCAACCCTGGATGTACGGACGGACTGGGGAATGAGAGGCTGGAGAACAGCACCACAGAAAGGGACCTGGGGGTCCTGGTTGATGGCACATGAGTCAGCAGTGCCCCCTCAGCCAGGAAGGCCAACTGTGTCCTGGGGAGGCATCAGGCAAAGCATCGCCAAACAGTTGAGGGAGGGGATTGTCCTGCTCTGCTCTGCACTGGTGTGGCCTCACCTTGAATATTGTGTACAGTTTTGGACACCACAATATAAGTAAGATATTAAGCTGTTAGAAAGTATCCAAAAGAGAGCTGTGAAGGTGCTGAAGAGCCTAGAGGTGAAGCCGTATGATGAGCAGCTGAGGTCACTTCACTTGTTCAGCCTGGAGAACAGGAGACTGAGGGGAGATCTCATAGTGGTCTGCGACTTCCTCACAAAGTGAAGGGGAAGGGCAGACACTGATCTCTTCTCTCAGGTGACCAGTGACAAGACCCAAAGGAATGGTATGCAGTTTTGTCAGAGGAGGTTTAGGTTGGATATTAGGAAAAGGTTCTTCACTCAGAATGTGCTCAAGCACTGGAACAGACTTCCCAGGGAAGTGGTCACACCACCAAGCCTGCCAGAGTTCAAGCAGCATTTTGACAATGCTCTCAAGGAACATGGCGTGATTCTTGGGGTTGTCATGTGCAGAATCAGAAGGTGGACTAGATTATCCTTGTGGGTCCCTTCCAACTCAGGATATTCCATGATTCTATGACTCATCAGATAAAGATGCCCAGGATGGGAGTGTTGCCTAAATACCCAGTATTCACCATGATCTCTGTATATATCTGGGATAAATGAGAAAAGACATTTTGTGGAACTAATATGAAATATACACACACTCAGACATGCTGATACTTGTATATCTTCCTGTAAACCTAGGAAATGTGTTGCTCTACTAGGATTGCTGAAATATGTCTCCTCTGCTTTGCTTCTCTTTTCTCCTGTCTTGTATTTTTGCCTCACCCAGTCCAACCATGCACTCTACTCTCTTTCTGCAAGAGGCAGCGATCAGAAAGCTGGGTGGCCACAGGTACATTTAAGAAGGCTCAGTTAAGTTTCCAGAACATTTCTATTTAATTAAAGAAGATGCATCTACAAGCTGGATATGCGATCATAATAGATTGGTTTAATATAGATTATGCATGTTATGCAATAATATATTATGCATAATATAGAGTATGCACAATACTTATTATATATTCTGTATAATATAGAGTATGCAAGTTCTGCTTTGTTACTAAAAGCCAAATGTAGAACACTCAATTAATGGTTTTCAGCCAATTAAGCAACAAGTCACCTAACAGTATCTTTAAATGATGCCTATATTTTCAGTTGTAATTTCTTGGGAATCAATGTTACTTTTCCATATTTCTATTTAAAACTTAAAAAAAAATTGATTTTTTACTAACGGATAGTTCAATATTTTTGGATTTGTGCCTGTGGCATATTTATGCCAAATGAGGTATATGACAAACTAATTGTTTACCTTGCTACAGAAAAGACACAGTAGTACGTATTTGAAACCTTCTGTTCACTCTAGTTCCTATCCCAGAAAAAAACACAGCATTAAATTTTCTATGAACACAGAATTAAGTAACCCATGTCCAACAATGATAGTAGAGAAGAGAATTTGTCAGGAAGGGAAAGGTTTAGTCTCAGTACACAGTCAGGGTTTGAGCCCTTTACAAAAAACACAGTAAAACAATCAAGCCATGACAACAAACACCCCGAGGAGCATCTGGAAAACTCTCTACAGGATACAAGACTGAGGAAAACAAAACTGACCTTGCACATATGACTGTGTTTTGCCAATATGAGTAAATATAGACAGAAAGAATCTAAGCACCTAGGAGGTAATCACTATAACGTTGAATGTTCAGGCTCATAATTAATACAATGGGGTTTGAAAGCTGTATTAGATGCCTAGGTCCACACATGATACCCAGTGGTAAGCTGGTGTCTCACCCAGGCATTCTGTATAGACATCATGATGAGAAAATTGTCATCTATACACAAGGAAATCTGCAGGTTATGGGAAATACAGATTTTGCACCCTCTCTAGCATGTCCTAATGTTCAACAACAGTGCTGGAAGGTTGTGTCCACTTGTTTAAGTAAACACAGCTGCAGTACAGGATGCTGTTAGGGAAAACCCGGCCAGTATTCAGCCTACTCCCACCATACTGCCAGCACTCTGAGGGTACATCGCTGCCTATGGTTTCACAGAACTAGCAACTTCAGCATCACCTCCCAGAGCTGCAACTGCCAGTTTTGAGCTCAGCATCCCACATGCATGGATTATTTTTTCTCTACAGGCATTACTTTGCTTTAGCAGAGTAAACTATATTGATGACTGTGTGCCTTTTTTTTTATTTCCCCACTCAGATGTGTGAGGTCCTGCTGGAGCTGCCTGCTGTTAGCACAGCGTTTAACTACCCAAAGGAGCCAAAAGACTCATTAACTAGAAAGAAAGTTTAAGGCAGTATGACAGAAAAATGTTGATGCTTATTAGTTAGGACACGTACGAGGGTAAGACCTGTTTTTTGTCTGGAATTCGTTTCAAGTCCTTCAGTATCTGGTTGAATGCAATCTGTTTCAATTTCAACAGAATTTGTAATAAAAATGTAGTCTCATTATCAATGCACTGAGCCATTTACTTACTCCCACACACAAGTCAGATGCATGGCAAATCAGTTTGCAGAGATCATTTAATTAGTCACGAGTGCACCTAGGGCAGTGTATCCTAATTTTCATAGATCATCTATAGTTTCAAGTGTTTATTCAGAAGAAAATCATGTCAGAGGGTCAGAAGGGATCATTCATCTGAGGCTTAGAAATTGCTTCTCTGACCGTTTTACATACAGCAAAAGGATACACAGTAATTTTCATGCTTGCATCAGGTTTTATTATTTTTCTGATAAAGAGCTATTTTTTTCCACAGGAAGAAAAAATTTTCAGTTTTTTAAAGGATTTCTGATCTAGTATATTCTTTCATATTGAATCTAGTACTGAACATCATTTTATGCAATCATTCTAGGACTGTGAATAAAAACATTTTTTTTCTTTTTCCTGACACTCAGAATTTGATTGCTTTTGTACGGCTACATTTTATTGCAATGTACATAAGCTCCCCCTCTCCCCTACGCATAGGAAAGAAGACTAAGCTACATTAAATTTTGGATACTCCTGAAGTATCACACTATTACCCTGAACACAAAGAGAATCTAATTTTCAGGATTTTACTACAAGAATTTTACTATTTACAAGGATAATGTTTCCATGTGAATGAGAAAAATGAGATAAAGGTCTTTCCCTTGTCTCTTCATCCAGGTATGTGGTGAATGATAGAAAGGCATGTTCTCACATGGTATGCTGGGAGTAGCCACCTGACTTGGGGTCCACCAACACAGGGCATCAAGTCACTTCAGTAAAGGTAGATGAAGGGCAGCACCACAGCTACAGGGAGGCCCTCTGTGACCTCCTCCTCCTCCCACTTCCCTGCCATGGCTCTGCAAAGCCCTGGGGAACACATGAAGTTCCCAGTCTGCCTAACAGAGAAGGAAGAGGGGGAGAGGTAAGCACCACGGCTGCCCCACAATCCAGCACTGTCTGCAGGAGAAAATTAGACTCTACTACAGCTTACACCTTAGAGAGGGCATGATTTTCCCCAAGTCTTCCTTTGTATAACTGATGGGCATTGATTTTCACATCATGATCCATTTATTGTTTCTCTCTGTGACTATAAGATGCAATAGTAATGATTGCAGTCTGTTCAGCAGACAATTTCAGAGATGTGGTGTCCTGATACGGACAAAGACTCTTTGGCTTGGAACGTGTTTCAAATCTCCCCATTTCTCAGGAAACATTTATGACCCGCTTAACACACACTAGTGTAAATGCAAGTATTTGTAAAGTCAAAAGTATAGATATAGATTGGGTATAACTTCCTATACCTCCACTTCCCTCCAAATAGATTGCAAAATGACTGAGGGTTGAAATCTTCCTTTCTCAGTTAAAAACCATTATTCTGAAGCCCAAGATAAGCACATGAATGTAAGCACTAACCATTCCAATCCCTGAAAAACTGAAAAAAAAAAAAGTGAAATATGAACTTGTGATAATAAAAAAGTATTTGGAAGAGAGACAATGAAGAAGAACAAAATTTGAAACAGAAGTACTAAATCCAGGACAGAAGCAATTGGGGCTCTTCCCTGAACTCGCTGTCACTCTACAGGACATATATCATGACAAAGTCCCAAAGAATGAACAGTGATGCCAAGCCAAACTCTACCCTCATCTCACCTGCAGATGTATCACTGTTCCCAGTAAAACCTGACTTTAAACAGAGAACAGCATATACATGGACATGAGCCAGAATATAAATTGTTTGAAGTGCATTGTCTCTGCTGAAATATTTTGCACTACTTGTGGCTGAGAGAGCAGGACCTCCGCAAATTTAAACAGAGGGTTAATGGCAAACCACAACACTAACAACTGTGAGGGCTGTCTGAGTGTCCGCACGGCTCCCATAACGCTGTGCCATACTCAAAGTGTGAAAACGCTTGAGAGGCAGCCTGATCTATGGGTTGCTTGTCAGTGCTGATCAGTACTGCTGAGTGTGTAACTGCAGGTGCCAGGGATATCAAATGACCTCAACCTAAGAGCAGTGAGCTCTAATCTCCAAATAAATTTAAAGACCCCAATTTCCTACTGACTTAAAAAGTGATTCAAGAGTCTCTACAGCTCCAGACTAAACTAGTAAAAAACAGCAAGACAGAAAAAATAGGGAATATTCCTTGCAGTAAGCACCAGCTTACCATTACCTTCTATCAGTCTGAAGATCCTGAGTAGTTTTAAAACACCTTGCAGCAATTAGACAGACAATTTGCGGTAAAATGGGCATCTGTATTGGAACAAAACATACTTGACCAGCCAGACTCCAGTATCTCACTTTCTGATTTATTTTTCTCCTCTTCAAACAACCCTAATAATGTAGATACTGTTTTCAAGGGTAAAAAAATTTAAAGTTGCCCCCAAAATTTAAAGAGCTTCCCCATTTTTTCATATTCTTACCCCCTCCCCTAGACTCAGATCCTTTATTATTTTGAATTCTGCAGTCTGAACAGCTTTCCATAAAATTAATGGCAAGCCTTTAATCTTGCTCTATGTGACTGATTAGAAACAAATAGAGCATAAGCTACAAAGGGAGAACTTTTCTTCTTCTTCAGTTGACAGAAGGCAAGTTACTCTCAAACTCCCAAACATGGACCTGCTGGTTTATAAATAATTTCCAGACAGTTAGTCAGTCCCATTTAAGCCTCCCTAGAAGAGAATTGAGGGGAATAGACATGTTTGGACAAAATTCCTGTTCTGGATCATTTAACCATTAAATTGAACAAGAAATTCAATTATTTGGTTACATTGCATAGAAATACTGGGGCAGATATTTCCTATTGGAAAACAGGACACAATTATTTGCCTTGCATTTTTGTAATTACAGAATCATAAAACGATGATGATAGAGCATCCCTTTGCCTGCAAGGGCAGGTATTATAACTGCATGTGTTCCGATATTTTGGTAACTGTTTTAAAAATATCATTTATACTTATTTTATATATTTATTTTATATTTGTATATTTGACTTGGTAAAAATTCATAATTAAACATTCAGAATTGTAACTAGTTTGTATATTATTCAAAAGAATATAACACATATTAGAATCTAGCTGCTTGAAATTTCTTCCTGATGCCCATATTTTCCTGGAACAGCTTTAAAAAGTAGCTGTTTTCCTAGCTTTGGTGCTATTTTTAGGCATCTTTCTAGAGGTTACCTGTAACAGAGGAACACAGACAAGTCAGGTGCCCTGAGCTCACCTATGACCTTGTATTTTAATTACCTCCAGTTTGCCCATATTGAAAATATCTTTAGTGTTTTATTTGCACACTACTGGTGCCTTTAATATCAAACAACAAGCATAACAAGTAGGAAGGTGTCAGGAACATACCTTTGTGCCCCTGGAGGGTGACATCACGTATCCACCTGTGCTCCATTGAGAATGACAGTTGTATTAATTTAGTTTCCTGCTGCTTTAACATAGATAATGCAAAGACTAAAAAGTTGTTGTGCATCCATATTCAAATAGGTACTTGTTATTTTATGCTACGCAACAGGACCAGTGACCAGCAAGTAATTGCGTTTGGCAGAAGGGTGAAAGTATGTGAAGGGAACATGGATGGCAGGGAGTGAAGACGATGACAAAGCCAAGAACAACATGAACATAGCTGACTGAAGGTGTTGGCAGACACTGGCAAAAAATTTACTTGGACTCCTCTAAATTAAAAACATGGCTTAAATCAATACATTTAACATCACAAAGGAATGTGCTAAGGTGACCTGAATCTTAGCGATTTCCACCTGAAAACCATCCTGCTCAGTTTTTTGCCACTGAATAATTCCAACAATTTGTGAAGTGGAAGGGAGAGGTGCACCGGGAAAAGTGCAGATTCTCAGTTTGGATACCCATGTCTACACAGCATCGTGTCTACTCTTGCTCCCATAGCAAACTGTCTTTATGTAACAAGGCCATGTACATGAACCACACAGAGAAAAATACCCATACAATTATGACTGACATGATTACATATTTAAAGATCGCTGTGCGGCTTCCAAAGTTGCTTTGAAAATATAAAGGAAAACAGAGAGCACAGATGCTTGTTTCCACAGGGCTATGCTCAGGCTTCCTCGCTAATGTAGCCATCATTGTGGGCCATTTTAAAAGTGAGATCCAGGGCACATCTTCAGAAAAGATCCTGAGGCTTCCCATTTCCTCACAGGATACCCCTGCTTTATAAGGTACACATTGGAGTAAAAAGATCACTTCAAAAGAGAACACTGTCTCTTGGGCCATGTTTTACAAAATACTTTACACAGATGCATACAACTTCACCGGGCTGTGAAGATTTTCTAACCTTTCAGGTTTTAAAGATTTCTATTAAACAACACTTAGGCGAGTGGGAATCCTACTTTCCAGTGGCAGTGCCAGTTTCCAGGGTGCCATGTTGTAATTTAATTGTGCCAAGTACTAGCTTAAATTTTAAAGCATGCTTTTAGCAGTTTGAAGTGCATTTTCCACAAGACTCTTTCACTACAGATGCTCCGAGCTTGCTGTTACACAGTCAAAGAACCAGGTTTTGCGAACGTTTAAACATCACCATCAAATCATAACTGTCTGATACGATCACAGTTGCTGTACCATGTCTAGCAAAAATAGACTATGGAATGTCATACGATTAGCAGAAATAATCTTACAATAACACTATTTCTGGAGAGCAGACGTAAACATTCAGAGCCACTATCTACAGCTCCTCCAGCGAGCATAAGCGAGCCAAGTTTTCCCTGGAGCTTTTTTTCTGTTGAGTGGGTAACTCCAACCAGCCTTTTCTTAGCTGTGTTTAGTCCATTTTCTCTCACTCACCTTTATAATTAAAGCATCATTTTTATCTTAAATTTTTTTTCATGCTTTTGTTTAGGTGCCAGAATTCAGCTTTTCTCTTGCTTTCTCTATACTTTCATTTAATTAAATCTTCCTTTATTGTTACATATTTCTTTTTAGCTTTTGTATTTTCATGGCAAGTACTCCCTCTGGCAAGGCTTACTGCAAGAATTACTGCACCATATTTCTTTCCTAGCACTTCCCAGGTTTTTACCATGAATTGTCTGTCCCCTTCCCACCTATGGGCTTCCTTTTTGAAATACATGAATCACGCTGAAAGTGCACTGATAAATAATAAATAACAACCACAACAACAACCACAATCACCACCATAATAAATAATATTAACAATAATAATAATAATGTCTGTTCAGGAGAAACGTCTCAGGATTATGAACCTCATTGCCTTTCTGCAATAATATATAAACAATCACTTCCTATCAGGAAATCCAGCAAAGACTGTTGATAATTACAATGGCCAAACATACAGCCCTAATGCTGAAAGAGTATAGATGGGAACAAATAGAAAGGACTTGTGACTTCCACTCCACTCTTTTCACTGTTGCTGCCTATCCCACTCCTTAGCGGCCTCTCCGATTAGCCTCCATTTCTCTTCCCCTGTGTGCAGCGCTGGCATCATCCATGCTCCCTGGGTATCACCCATTCAGATTTCCTTCTCTCCCTGGGCCTCCCATACCACTCATATCAGGCAATGTACCTGAGCCCCAAGCCAGCAAACAACATGCAAAAGAAGGCAGCACAGAGGCAGGTTAGGAATGATCAGGATCTGCATCACGAACCCCCAGGCATGAAGAGCGGAACTCACAGAGTACACCTGAACACACTCCTGAAAACTTCTTCTTATTCCTCAGTTCCCACAGCTGGGGATACTGCTCAGGAAGCTGTCACAGGTTCCATTTCCCATCTTCTGAATTCCTTTCTAGTAACACTCTCTTTCCCAGGTTCCTGTCCCTCCTTTACATATGTGAATCCTACAGCTACTACTGAGTGCAAATGCCTTCATAAAGCACATCCAGGTGAACTCACTTACCTATTTGCACTGTTGCCAGGATTTAAGGGTCCCACAGATGAGGCAGCTGGTGGAACATGTGTAAGCTTGGCTAGAGGGATTCACCAGGGTGATGCTGAGCATCAGCGTGCCAACTTTTTCACCAGGCTTTCTCAGCAGTATACTCAATTCAGCTTCCGACTTAATGCTGTTCTGTAAATCACACATAGGGTTGGGTGATGACCCTTCCATACCCCTTATAGAAGTACTTTTAAGCAGTTTTGTGTTTGCTAGCATTTTAGCAAGTATACAGGCCACATTAATACAAGAGATGAGTTACACTACACCACAACCCTGTTAGATGCAGGAGTTGATATTTTGGACAGACATCTAGAATATTTTCAGTGTAGTAATAGAAGATTGGTTTCTAGTTTCCCTACTGTTTTCAGCAAGTTTCTTTGCTATAAGACTACACTTTTCTAATGAAAATCAATATAAAGCATGAATGAAGAAAAATAAGCAGTTCCTGATGCCCTAAACAAACTCATTGTCAAATATATCTGTGCAACTGTGTTCAAGGGAGTTAAGTTTCCAAGGGCTAGCTGTACCAACACTACTTTGGTAAAACATTGACACTAACTTCTCTGTGTGGTACTGCTGTCAAGAACAAGAGCTGAATATGAGTGAGCAGGGTGTCCCTGTGAGATCCTGCTGGTAGAAAGAGACCCTCAGGGCAAAGAGCGATTCTCCACACACCGAGTACAGACATAGATGAGTGGGATCCCTCCTGGTTGCTCTCCAGGGGAGTAGTAATGGACCATCTGTGGCCTGTTGTTCCTACTGCCATTTAATGCAGCCTTCTTCATCAGCTGGCAAAGCAAATCTCAGCTAAAAATCAGCTTCCCAAAGGCAGTGAAAGGGAGGGGAGTGGCATTAATCCCAGGTTGTAAGGCATCAAAAATAATTCAAAAATACACATATCCAAAGCTTTCCCACTTAGAAGAAATAAACTAAGCTATTTCAAGAACTTCAGTCAAAACAGACATTCTCCATCCATAATTGAATAAGAGATTTGGGTTTACTGAACTGCCCAAAGTGCTTTGTTCCTCACCAGCTGAGCACCAGCCAGCAGCAGCACTTAGCCCTGTTTGAGCAGTCACCTGGGAGAGCTGCCAACCCTATCTGCCCTGTCAGCCTTGGTCTCTGGTCACGCAAGATTTTGTGTAATGGAACACATGCCATACAAGTGAAATATTTATCATAATCATATTTACAAGGTGTTTGACTCCCAGGAGAGACTAAAGGCCTGAATGACATACCACAAACTAAATAACATGTAGTGGAATTTGTTAGGGCTTTTTTTTTCAATTGCATTCAAAAAGTTTGGAGCCAGACAAAAACCCTGGTTTGTTGGGGTCAGTCGCCACAAGAAATACTTGAACATTTCTCATGAGAGTCAGAAATAAAAGTAACTGAGCAGAAGCAACACTTATCAGCAGAAAGCCTTTCTGCTTGTAGCAGGCTCCACAAAGCTCCACTGCACCTCTCCCTGCTACCAAACTGTTTGCCCTACCCCCACCCATCCCTGCGGTACAGCCACAGTGGCAGCTGCATGCAGTCGGTTCACTGGAGGCAGCAGGGCATAGCTATAAATGTATAATGAATGCTTTTATGGCTCCCCAGCAGGCAGTGTGTGTGCCACTTGTGAGCCTATGCTGTGATCTTACGTCTGGGGCAACATGCTGGTGGGCTAAGCGAGACAAGAAATTGCTATGTGGGGTGGGAGTGGGGTGATTCATGGGGTGGGGGCACAGCTGGTAGCACAGCAGTGATAGGGCACCCAGTAGCCCAAACTGCAAAAGCAGGTGCCTGAAAGTCCCTACTCCATCTGGAACTTAAACACTATAGAAAATGTGGAAAGATAACTTTTTTTGCTAGAGCTTTTGCTCATGTGCAGCTCTGGAGGCAGGTTGGGTGCTGGCGAGGGGAGGCATCCTGACGTCTAAGCTACAAGTGCGAGAGGGGGTTGTGCTTATCGGCTTCATGAATCACTGTCTGTGAAAGGCAGTGTGTTCTCATGTGTTTAGATGGAGGGAAAATTCATGCTACGTCTCCTTGTCTATAGCTGGTTGCCTCTTCCCCTAAAACACTTTCATACATTACTCAAACACATAGTCAGATGGTTAAACAGATTCCTCTGCTTATGTTTGGGTACTTTCTTCGACTTGCCCTTTGAGTCTCACTATATGTGTATCTATCTAGCCAGCCACACTGGTAAGTGTGGCTTTCCATTGAAAGAAACAGTTTTGGGGTTTCTGTACTTGCCCTGTTTGAGGTTTGTCTCCACAGTTCTTCATGAAAACTCGCATGAGCTGATGTTGTAAGCCATAGTAGACCATGATACTGTTACGGTCACCTTCACCTTGTCTGATGAACCGGCAGCACACTAAGTGGTAATGTTCAGGCACTGAATTTTCTCCTGGAGATGGGCCACATCACTACTGGCAACACTACCAGAATCTGGGGCTCAGAGCATATTTCAGGTCATACTGGGTTGTTGCTGAGCTTTGCTCAATGCCTATATTGCAGTATAAATATCTGAAACACCAGTTCCCATTCTCCTGAACAATCACAGTCTATGTGTGATGGGTGGGCAGGAACAACACAGTCTAATGTGGCAGAAGCTGAAGGCTTTATGAGGATCTTTGCACAGCCAAAATTTTTTAAGAAAAAAAGCAACATCTGCAGGGGACAATGCAGACCTGCCAGATAAGAAGGTGTGTTTTCTGACTTCTGATTTGCTGTGACTCAGGGTTTTTTTCAAACCACCTTTGCCTGACATGGAAGATCAAATCTAACCTCTTCCTATGGGACAGTGGGAGGATCTCTTTAATGATTACCCTGTGCAAAAAATGTATCAAATGCTCTAATTTATTCCAGGTATGGCTGGACATGAATACAAGTGAAATCTCTGGGAAGTCCAGATGCTTGACACCTGAAAATCTTACTTTGTTTTACAGATCTGGAGTTCAGGATTCATAAAGCAAGAAAAATCTGTCCTTCAGCTGCTAAGATTTTAAGCACGGCCAAAACATCAACCCTTGCTTTTTCCCTTAAATAGTCCTAATAGTATTCCAGGGCAACCTAGGCCTCATACAAGAGCAACAAATGTGTGTGTGCTAATTCTTGGCTGCCAGTTCTGCTAAAGATGAGTAAGACACACTTATTGCCCATCGAGTGTTTTATTGTGGCAACAGTTAATTCATTTTTCAAAGGAATTAAATGTTTAAAATGATGAAAACAGAGCCTTGCCAGCTATGACTATGATACAACCTGCTCATAGTAAATCTTGCTCTGGCACATGCGGCCAGCAGCTTGTTCAGAGGCATTTTCCCAAGCATAGTCAGATCAGAAAAGAGACATTCAGCCTCTAACAAAGAGTGAAATCTGTACAAAACCCCACTGGCTAGTCTTGTCCTTGCTGTTTTACCCCATCAGTGGCAAGACAGTGGAAGAGCTGGGGATGTCGTTGCAGCTCTGTGGCATGGCCCCTCGTACAAACCTGATGGCAAAGGTGTGCAGAAAATGGCAGCTGGGAACTGGGTCCGAAGGCATCCAGTTCAGAGGCTCTGAGATTGAGCTGTAGGCTGGCAGACTTCCTTTCCTTCCCTTGTGGCAGTACTTCTAAGTAGTACAGTCTTGCCAGTTCAAGTTTGGCATCCATGCCCATTTTATAATTGTACTTCTACATGTCTACCTGTAGCTCAGATTGACAGCAAGAATTGCATATAGACATAAAACTCTCCCTTCTGTTTCTCTTCTGAGTGCTTTAACCAGTGCACAGGATTATTTAAAAAAAATACCTGTGTGAGAAATGGGGAAAGCGAATCATAAAGAGAATAGTGTAAAGGATATTTGAGCTGCAAATCAGTAGAAAGGCTTTGTGAAACACTTAATGTGCACTTGATATGCTAAGCCTTGAGCCATTAATCCTGTTGTTTCCTCCAGTAATTTCCCTGACATTATTTGCACATAACCTCTCTTTCTAGTAATACTTTGTGATCCAAAAAACTAGTTTGTCCTTGACGATTAGGGGCCATTATCGAGAGCCCTCACTTTGGATAGGTTACAAATGCATAGCTGTTCACAAAGAACATTTTTCCAATGCAGCATTCTTACATTTTATTGATTCACATGAGGAATAGAAACTTTAAACAGAATGTCAATTTTGCTGCAGTGAAATTTAACAGCTTGATGCATTACCATCTGTTTAAGGGAAAATACATATCAAGCTGATGTCAGGGTTTAATGCTATAGTAATACTTTAAATTGTACAGCAATACTGATGGCAGATTCATTCTTTGAGCATATTGATCTCTTTTGGAGGTGCTGTATGACAGCAAGAATGGACAGAATGATTTGGTCTCTTAGGCAACAAAGACAGGAAATTTGTTGCATTAGCAGAAAGCACACCAGAGAGAGGATGCTTGACAACACAGTCAGCAGAAGAGTCAAGGGAAAAATCAGCACATTAGATTTTCTGCTGAGGGCAAGATAGCAAGCACGGACTCTAGCTGGTGGACTGTGAAATCCAATAGCCAGGAGCTGTTGATGCAACTGTACCACAGCTGCTGTTCAACAACTGATGCTGCATTCCTCATTTTCCTTGCACTTTTGACTAAATCTCTGTTGTGTGTTTTCTGGGATGGGGAGCCTTCTGTAGCAAGTCATCTTTATATTTTGCTTATGCAGTATCCAGCACCATGTTCATAACTGCTAATGAAAAATTTAATAATGTTTGCTTTTATTTTCTCACTAGTATTCATTTTGCTCACTCAACTTTTGCAAAATAAATCTTTCTGACTCCCATTTCCACTGGGGACAATATTCTCCTTCAGTGGTAGATGATGTAAGCAATAGAAAACATATCAACAAGAGCCTACTCAGACAAAAGTCAAATCTGGGAAGTTTGGAAAGCTTTCTGTAGCAGTTATTTATTGGCCAAGTCAAGTGCTGTGCATATTTTGCCTGCAGTTCTCGGTGACAGGATCTTTCTGGTATGGGCAGGGAGAAGTGGATAATATCCTGCCTGTGTCAAGAGAGCAAATCTTGCAATCCCCAGGTCTCAGAGAAGCCCTTTGGGATGTAAGCAGTTACACTATCCACCTGCAGCAGTTCATGATCAGGATATTGGGCTAGATGCTAAATTACCTCTGCTCATCCTCATTATACTTCAGTACTGGAAGTCCTAATAAGCATAGAGGAAGTTTTTTCCCAAAACATCATTTATTTGCCATGATTCTGCAGATGTTTCTTAAAAAAGGGAAACAGAAAAACGTCCTTTGCTCTATTTTTTTTCTTGTTGTTTTTCCTTAATTATTTGGTTAGAAAGCAGCATATAGGAATGGGTGCTCAGTATATTAAAAGGTACAAAGGAAAATAGAAGTCAACCAGCATATTATTATTAATACCGATGTTCCACCTGAGCATTACAACAGTTAAATGTTGAGAGTTAATGATGTTTGTGTAGAATGTTATCGTCCTATCATTTGTTAGCATCAGGGACCAGACTATTCATGAAAAATGACTAACATATAATGGGAGCTCTTGATGCTTCTTTAAATGAAAAATTATATGAAAAACTTTCAACTGTTCTAGTCCAAATATATCCAGAAATAAAAGCATCACAGAGTATTCATAAAAGAAATAGTAGTAAAAGAGAAAAATACCTTGCAATACTAAGGGCTTTTAGTAGCACTTTTCCTCTGTTTGAGTGTAGGTGCTAAAATTATGTGCGATATTGAAAACAGCTCAACTGCCTGAATGCAATCTGCTAGTAAGAGCAGATTTCTCCATGCCCCAGGCTGAAATAATGAGATAAGAGTTTTGCAATTACTTTACTATCCATTAGGGATAAATCTAACCAATGAATGTTATTAAAATCTTAGAAATTGTTCTTTAAAAGCCAATGGTTCAGTAGAAATCTGAGGGTGGAAGTGCTGATGCCCTAAGAGGTGCTGGGGACTTGACCTTAGTTAATGGATGGTTACAGGGATGAACTGGCCTGGGTTGTGAAAGCTGATGGCTGCTTGGCTGCCATGACCCTGAGATAGTGAAACTTTCAATTGTGTAAGAAGCAGCAAGCTAAACAGAACCACAACCTTGGCCTTCAGGAGAGAAGATGATGGCTTGCTCAGGGATCTGGTTGTCACCATCTCAAAGGAAGCTGCCCTGGAAAGCAAAAGGAGCCAGGAGAGCTGGTTGGCCTTCTTTAACATCCTTGTCAAAGCACGTGAAAAGTCCATTCTGATATGTGGGTAGTCGAACAAGTGTGGCAGGCAGCCAGTGTGCATGAATTATATTCAGCAGGTTGATGGAAGCGATCGTTCCCCTCTATTTGGCGTGTGTGGGACTGCAGCTGGAGTGAGACTGCATCTCTGAGCATCATTTTTCAGCTTTGGGCTCCCCAGTGCAAGGAAGATATGGACAAACTGGGTCAAGCCCAGGTTTTGATGTGCAGCCAAGGCTTCCATCAGTGTTCGCAGCCCAAAAGAGTGTGTCCCTGTTAGTGAGTCAAGTAACTCATTTGAACACATAATGAACCAAACAAAACATAGCAGTCCATGGCATACAGGCCAGATAAGAAAAAAAAAATACAACAGAGAACAGCATATAATTTTTCTTACCCAGAATGAGAGACTCGAAAATTTTTTATCATCAGCCTGCCCCTTTAGTGCACCAATGTAGCAACTTAATGCCTGAATGAAATAATTTGGAAAAAAAATGAGAGATACTGATCATCTTCCTGGTTATGACTTGCAAACTACATTCCTTAAATGAATGTTTGCATTGTGTGGCAGCAAGCAAGAGTGTCAGAGAGATGGAGGAGATAGCTTTAGGGCTGTAGAAGCTCTGAGTTCAGAGGGATACTGACGTTCCCTATAAACTTGTCATATTAACAGTGATGAAAGAATAGCTTGTGCTTAGAGACACTGCCTAGGTCACATCCATGTATTAAAGTTTTAAATAAAGATCTGTAACCTAGGATCTGTTAAAAACATTGAGGCTATTATAATAAAATATACTTTATTAAATACAAAATATTTTCCCTCTGTCATCAAAAAACATATAGGCAGGATTTATACAGATACATGTACATTTTTATAAATTAATGTACATATGTTCATATTTCTCAGCTTTATTTTTCTATGACATTTGCATCATGATGTAATATGTTCAAGTTTTTACAGTGTAAAATTAGACAAAGCTCCCAAAATTTTACTGTAAAAGTTAAACGGATCAACTGTTTCCCCCTGTCTACAGATCTTCAGCATCTTTTTCTAACTCAGAAGTTGTGAATTTACGTGAGTGCCTCCTCACTCCTCTGAAAGATGTCACCAACATCTTCTCACTTCTATTTTCTGTCAAAAACCTTCCACCCAGCCATCTAAAGGCTTAAAGACAGCAAGAATGCAGTATTCAGCTCAGGCACAGGCACCCAACAAACTTTTTCTAATCTCTGCCACTAATTCAACCACACCTTTCATTTGCATCCCTCAAGTACAGTCCTGTCAGCACAGGGACCTGCCTTACTTCCTCCAGCTGGACACTGTGAAAGTAAAGATCCAGATGGTTCGCTTGTCACAGACTGCGTTCCTTGTCTCAGACTTCCCAGATCTATTGGACAGCAAACTGCTGCCTGCTACACGTTTCATCCTCCCATGATATTATAGCTGGAGTTTCTTAACAAACTAAACCCGAATTTAAGGCTCCAAGCGTTAGAAGCCTAGAGGACCAATGATGCACACCACAGCTCCAGTCTAAAGGCCTGAATTAATTCAATATTTTTCTCATAAAATCTGGGGTGGGGGGTAACTTCTGAGTTGGCAGTCTGTTGCATTCTGCTTGTGCTGCAATCCCACTATCTCTCCTGCTGCTATCTGTAATTTCACCCTACCTCTTAGGTTGACCAGTGAAACTGCTCTGGCTGGGCATTTTTTCAGCTTCTTTGAAGTTTCTGTGGGCAGTGGATTCTTTCCCTTTAAAGGCCAATACTACTGATCTGATGCCACTACCGCTGGAAAAAATGCCTGGCCTGCCACAAGGGAATAGCCAGAGGCAGACCTGGGGGTTATGAAAGCCACATATTTGCTTATCTGCAATATCTGGTTTATGTCAGATTAAAATCTGGATTTGCTGATCTCTGAAAAAAAGCTAATGTGCAGAATCCCTTATCTGGGAACTTCCATAATGCCATGCACTGCAACACTGCAGTGCAGGAAACTCAGCAGAGTCTACCTGAAAAAAACCACCAAGGGCCTTGGAACACAGCCAGATTCCAGGAGCTTGGCAAGAGTTGACTGCAGGGTTTGGGGTGCTTCCGAAAGCTCCAGCCTCTCTCCTGCCCTCTCTACCTTTTGGCCAATGTCTTCCTCCTCCCAAATGACAGAAGATGAACTTAGCATCAACCTGCAAGAACACCGCCCTACTCAGAAGTTCAGCATCTGAGTGATGACTCTTGGTACAAACCTGAGTCTCATAGAAGCATCAGAAAGGTCACTGCTGTCACTTGGGTTCACTGGAAGACATCAAGAGTGCATTACCTGCAAACTGTATATAATCAAAGGATGGGTGTCATTAAGGTCCCTGGCTTCTCTTCAGACTCTTCAGTGGAAAAAACTGTTCCAGCCACACATTTATGGGAGAAAGGCTCAGACAGAAGGCTAGAAACAAACAAAAGAATAAAAGCCAGATCCTGTACAATTGTCTTTTTGAGGAAGAAACAGAACTAAGAGCAAGAGCCAGAACCAGCAGAGTTCTGCTTGAAAATCCCAATATGCAACAGGGCTACCATGAACAAGGTACATGAAAAGCAACTGGAAGTTGAGCCATTCAAGGTAAAATATGAGGCAATATACTCAAACCTGATCCTGTAGCAAAATTACTTCATCATCTAGAAGCTGTATCAAATCTGCAAACACTCATCACAATGGATCAAATCCAATCTGTCAGATGATTTGGCTGTACAAAAACCCAGCACAACTATTAATGAAAGCTCAACATTATTCTGAAGCAAATACTTCTTGACATTCTCAACAGATCATATGCAACAGAAATACTGTATGTTTTGCAAGCCTTCGTCTACTCTTGTTTATTTATAGAAATGAGGTTAATGTTGGTAATGACCCAACTACCTACTGTCCTACCAAATATATCTTAGCTTTTTGCTTTCTAGAACTTGCTTTGGCCTGTCATAATCTTTGCAAAAGGGCTGAGTTTGGAGTTCACAAAACTAGTGTTCATACTAGTAATAATGAACAGGACCCTACTGAATACTGAGACAGAATAGACACCCTTCTGATTTCACTTGTACATACATACCAGCAATAAATTTCACCTGTAGAGCACTCGGGTAATAGAAACCATTATAGCCAAAACAAATGCCTCTAAATCTTCAGTGGCTCTAATTAAAATGAAAAAAAAAGAAAAAATGAAAAAAAGGCCAAACTAAAAAAATTGATCTGTTTGTCAGTCTTTTCTATTTGTCTTTTCTTTTCCGAGGAGATGATCCCAGTTTTACATGAAATGCACACTTAAGGACTACCTCAGAGATTTATGAACTGGACAGAACTCTAGTGAAAAAGACAAGTCTGCTTCTCAAATGCTCCTTTTACTTCCCAAGGAGGCTGCCAGTATAAACAGGAGCAAGATTTTAAAATATATCTATAAAGTAAAGACTAGAGTAATTTTTTTTTTTACTTCTTGGTTGGTGATACTGTTTTTGTTTTGTTTTAAAGAATACACATTTGAGGAGCATATCTGGTCTGGAGTGATTATTAAAGTTCAAATAAGAAAACACAAACAAAATTAACAGCTTGAGTTTAGACAGCAGGCAAACAAGAGATTTGAAGATCTCTAAAGATACGTAGTCTTGCCATTGCTTCCAAAACAGTGAGGCAAATAGCCAAAAAAGATAAAAAAAGAAAAAAAATATTGTAATTTAGTACAGCAACCTGCTCATTAGCAATGATGAAAATGTGTTTGGGGAGGATTTACTTGATCATGTAAAAACAATCACAGAAGCCTTTAAATTAAGTTCCAAAAAAATAACTTTCTCTCTCTAAGGTTGCCTCACAAGAGTACACTGTTCTGTCCTTGCAGTTCTTATGTAAGATTTTGTGTGAACATGTCTGTAAAACTGTTTTTTCACGTAGGAATTAGGAAATCTATAGAATGTATATGAAGATCTGAAAGGGAATTAACAGCTACAATCTTACCTAGTTCTATATCATTTTACATGATATAGATTCCAGTTTAATTCTTCTGTACCATCACACGGCTGACTGTTTTTGGCCCCATGAAAACCTGCTTCTGCTGGATGCAGATTTAATTTAGGAGCTGTATTTATATTTCATAATGGAACATAATCTAAGTTTATTTTCTCTGTAGCTTATCTCTTCATGTATGAAAATGACATCCTCCTACCACACCCCTTAGCCTTTTGTCTTCTAGCACCACAAGAGAGCCAACATCTCCTTGCCCATCATCTCCACCCCATCGCCTCCTCCAATCATTTCTTCAAGACTTAACTACTCAAGAGTGTGGCCTAGTAACTTAAAAATAACCATTCTGCTACCTATTGGGTGAAAAAAATTTCAGTCTAGCCTTATATATCCTGAATATACACTTTCACCAAAAAGGTACCAAAAAAGTATGAAGTAGAATAGAATTTAGCAAAACTACATTAAATGTTGAATTAGAAAAATTAGTGCATTTTCTAAAGCAATGAAAAGAGACAAGTGATTTATTTAGACTGTAGAGATCAAATAAACTAAAAAGAAAGAATGTAACACCTACAATGGATCCAGTGAAAATCAACTGTAAATGAAATAGTGACTAGCCATTGTCAGAGCTTTGTAGACCTTTTTTTCTGGAAGGCAATAGACTTCTCAGTAATTCCCTGAATATGTGACTTTGCCAGGTGGCCTCCAGGGAGGACTCATTTCATTCCCGTGGACAGACTGCAACTTCTTCTGCTTTTTCTCAAGCTCCTCTCTCCTCTCTTTGTTTTCCTGAGAATAAAAAGATATGTCAAAAAAAGCCCAAACCAAAACCAAACAAAACACCTACAAAAACCAACTCCACTAACAGAAAAGTTACAATTATTGTTATACCTTTCTTGTGTAAAATGAAAAGTAAACACGCAATGGAGATTTGCCTTTTGGAGCTCAGTGCCTCAGTCAAAGACAATGCACAATGCAACACAGGAGGCTGCACACTGGGTGTCATTTACAGTTAAGGTGATGGTCTCAAGGATAGGCTGGTTTTGTACACCAACTAAACAAAAAGCCCAACAGAAGAACTTGTGGATCAGATACTGTATTGGTCTTGTATATAATTAGTCTCATATTAATTACTTACAGTCTTTAAGTGGATACCTAAATCACAATGTTGTTCTCATATAACATTGATGCAACGTTGTAACTTTTTGTACTTATTAAATGACACTTACCATGTACTAGAACAAACAGAGAATTAAACAATTTAATTTTAAACAACGATCTATCTAACTTAGAAGCACTGCAAGGTTCTAATTCCATTTTCTACTGTTTCAGACAGCAGTGGGTAATTAGGATGATGAAGGATAAGCAAGATACTTGCAACATTCTTTTTATGTCTAAATAACTAATAATTTTCAGGAGGCTTGTCATTCTATATAAAATAAGCATTCTTCTTTGCAAACGTGACTGCCGTTTCACCACTGTGAGAACCAGCATCCAAGGGTGCCTCTGCATTAGCAATTCAGTACACCGGTGAGCTACCTCTATGTGCAAATTTTCCTTATAATCACAATTGCAGGTTAGTGGTGCATGCTGGTGCACATTTCTGACTGACCTGAAGTAGCAGGTTGACATTATAGACCACAGCATAACTTACTGTGATCCACTGGCTAAGAGGTCCTCGTGCAGCTGGCTTTTGGGCACATGAACAGTGCATTCATTCCTTGGACCGACAGCTGGCATACACATCACAGCTAGTAAACATGCAATGTGGATATGCCTGCTTAAAATCATCGTGCCAAATCCAACCTTGGTCCTTTCATCTGTTGCAGCCTATCAGCCAGTATTTTGAAGCATCATAAAAGTGCTGTATTAGTTTTGAATTTTCACATGTATGAACTGCATTGCAGTGAAAGTACTGCTCCTTGCAGATAGCTGTAAGATAACTGGTGCTCTTATATGACACATCCCGCTGATGGACACTGTATATTTCCAAATTCTCAAGATGCTAGCAGTGTTTGCCTGTTATTCGTATGTGAGAAGAGAAATAGTGAAGTGACTATGGCTGAGGGAGTAGACTGGTAAATGGGTGTAGAAGCGTTACTGTAAAAAAGGGAGCTTGAGTGGAAGTTTATTCCTGTTTTACACATATGCAGCAAACTACTAATGGGTACAAAATTTTTTAAAAGCATAACACTCACTGAAATATCAACCCTGTGATTTTAATCCGTGCCCTTTAGCTCTCTGTCAATGTAGATCTGAAAATCCAATGCAGCTAGGAACATCTGGTCTAGTTGAACAGACACACAATTATTTCATGTTGATACTACTAAGGCTGATTAAAATCAAGTCAAAGTTTGCATGGAAAAAGAATGCTCTTTGCTAAAATAAGTGATTCAGAAATTCATCACAGTTAGTCTAATAAAAATATTATCTCTCTGTACAAAGTGTATCTTTCTGGATTACATGGAGTAATTGAGACAAACTGGGCTTGTAGCACTGTGAGATTCTGACTTTTCTCATCCTACATTTTTGCCTTCTTTCTCCTTCCACAGAGATCTTCCTCAGATGAGCACAACTAGTGGCCTTGAGTCTTTAGGACAAGTTCAAGATATTCTGAAATTCTTGAAGCAAACTGTTTAGTACCCTAAGAGGAAAGGAGTCTGTATTATCAGTGGTATTTTTCAAAAACGACAACAAGATATGTCAAGCAGTACAGACGAGCTTGGAAAGAATGTGCTCTAATGGAACACATATATGAAACATACTCCTGTTTTGGAATCTTTGCATACATCCAGTCAATTTATTTTTACAAAATCATAGAATCATAATCTACGAGGCTGTGCATACCATCAGGACATGCAGGTGAACACTAATGAAAAATAAGTATTGACAATTATTTGAGCAATCACATGTTACAAAAAAATGTGTGTATTTCATGTTTGTCAAGCACTCTTTACTGAATAGATATGCACAACAAACTAATGTATGAAAAAAGCAAACGAAAAATAAAGCAAACCCAGGAAGAGAACAGAAGTTGCTTTGGATTTTTGAATTGTGTCTTTTAAAAGTGTTGAATATTTGAGTTTGAAGATCCAGTTTTCATTAATGAATCTCAGTGCCAAGGAAAGAATCTCAAGCTAATTTAATTGTTTTTTTAAAAGATTAAATTTGACATCAAGACTTACTGGCTTCTTCCCTGTCTTCAACACAGACAAAACTTTTTATGTTCTAGTCCTAATCACAGTGCACATTCTCACAAGATGTAGCTCATATAAATCTTCCATAAAATAATAAACAAGATGTTATTTGCACTAACAGAAGGGTAACAGAAACAGTGAAAGACTAAATCAATAACTGTAGCTCATTATATAGTAGATCAACTCAACTGTATGGCTTGATTTCTGTGGAAGTTTCCTACACAATAACCTAGTAAGATGAATACATTTTTCAGCTACCAAATTCTAGGAAGAGCACATTCTTTAGCAGTATTACTGCACATAATAATTGAATTTTAGATATTAGAGAAGACTCACAACATTTAAGAGGAGTAACAGTAACAGCCTTATTTCTAACATACTGCAATACAAGGACATAAAAATTCCAATAAAGTATTTTCAGAGAGATCTTATTAAATCACATGAAATGAAGAACCCACATCAGCTGTTTCTAACCCAGAAAAGCAATAAATCCATGAGACTCATCCAGGACATCCTTTCTTTATGTTTTTAAACAGCTTTAGAATGCTAAAAATAGATGTTCTACATGCTCAACCTCGAGGTAAACTTTAAACTTCTTCTAGGGCATTTAACCTTGCTACGTTGATCTTTGAGAATTATTTGAAAGCAGCCTTACTTCTCATCAACTCATACTGTGCTAATGTATACCACAGTAAAGAGGTATCAAGATTGATATCTCAGAAATAAATGCAAACTGAACTGATCTGTCATTATAAACTTTCAGTGTGATTCTTCTCCACATTTCACTCCTCATAACAGGCGCATGTCAGTAACAAGTGCCAGACACTGGTATTACGCATTAAGTAAAAAATTATCATTTATCAGGCTAGATTGGCTTGAAGAGTTCTTGGTGAGTAGCAAGAGGCAAATTGTAGGAAAGAAACAAAATAATCAGAAGCTTAAATTTCCCAGGCAATACTAAAGCATCTCAGCTCAAGATTATCCTTTTTACGTTAGCATTGTACAAGTGCTAATAACCTTTTTTAGGGCATTTATTTTCAGGCTTAAAAAGTAATCTTCTCTATGCATTTATGTTATCAAACATTCACACAATGATCTCTAAAAGCAGAAGTAACAGAATTTCCATTAATATAAAAGCAGAATGTTCCTTCTATTTAAGAAGAACTACAAGGATATTTTTATGTCTGTTTTACCCATGCATTATGGTCAACACTTGGTTCAGGAAACCCAAGGATGAATTTAAACACATTTATTTCTGTTGAATGAAAACATATTAGAATAATGAAAACATATTAGAATACTTCCCACTATACTACTCCTATATTTCCCTTCAAACCAAAATCCCCTTAGCTGAAAGAACACACTTAAAAGGCCTCCACAATTCAGATATCATCTTAGTTCCCTTGACAACTTTAGTTCCCAATGACAACTTTACAGTGTTTCCTTTCTGCAGTTCACTAAAGGTGCGTATTTTTTTTATAACTGTACGAAGTGAGACAATATTCTGGCCAAACATGATGACAGAGCTATTGCCCAAAATGCTTTCTGAAATAAAGGTGTCTAAGCTGAAAAAAGCCAGCACAAATTCTGAAAGTAAAAATGTAAAGATTAGGCATGAGACACATCAGTCAACAGCTGCACATAGACACTGAAAATGAGATCATTTTAGAGGTACCTCTGCCAACCAGTTCCTTATCTATGCCATCCTCCTACACCTGCTTATTTTTCAAAGTGTTCCTCTCACATAGGCACTTATACATCCAGTTAGATTTGGTCATTCCTCCAACTACTAAAATTCATTATTAATAATCCCACTGAAGTGGTGTCCTCAGGAACTTACACACAATTTGAACAAGTGAGCCTGTGCTAGGCAGCATCTTTCACTCCCCAAAAAACAAGGATAATTTTTTTACCTGTCTAAGACAGCACAGTAACATTCAGGCTTTGATACAACTACACTGATTAGGATAGTCCCAGTAAGCAGAGCATAGAGAACAGTGCATTAGTTACTCCTCAAAGTGTAGAACCTCCTTCCTTGGCAACCAGGAATATTGACTAAGCAAGAAATAATCTAAGACTGGATATTAATAATTTGACTAAACTGAGCTGGAAATCACTTTACAAAGAGGACTAGAGAAAATAATTCTTACCAATGATTACAGAAACCAGAGGTATTCCAACAAGGACCAGGTCAAAGATCTTAAAAGATCTAAACCTCAGACTAAAAAAGTCTGAAAACAGAGAGAAGAGAAAACATGCAGGCTCTTGCTGTTTTATGCAACTGTGTATTTCTGAGTTAGCCAAGTAAAGGATGATTGTCCTTTTCAAACCTGTCCCACATCTGTACATCTGCCTGCCTCAGTTCTCATCTCTCTGCCTCCTCATTCCTCAAAAAAAAAAAAAAAAAATCTTTTTAGCCATTGACAGTACAAAGGAATTCCTGTAAGGACCTTAAGCCAGATGAGTTGCAAGATCCCACTCTTATAAATGGCAAGAGAGACCATATGTACAGGATATGTGCCAGAAACCATATGGAAGAGAGACAACAGAAGAAACACTCTGAAACTAAGAAAACCTTTAGAGTCAGTATCAGGAATGACTGTGTCACAGGGTGAGGAATTAAAACACAGGTTCTTCTTTAACTAGCAAGTCACATACCTTCAAGAAAACAATATATGCTAAGAATATTAGTGATCTCTCTTCTAGTTTGTCTTTCTGTAGCAAGGGAAAAAACCCTGCCTAACTGTTGGGACTAGAGTACTAGATTAGTTTTCTGCTTAACTACTGGGACTAAAGGACACTGTTGTGGGAAAAATATAATTGGGAGCATCAGAGTTCCACCCTTTCTTGTAATAACAATCTTGAACGTGAACAAGTGCTTTTACCAGCTGTAGGTATAAAAGTTTCCACTTCCAATGCTTCCTTGAATGTACATGCACCCACTGTTGCAGCTGGGGATGCTGTTTGGCTTTGCAGGTTTTGTGCTGTGGTGAGCTGGACCTTCAGAAATGGTTGTAACCCTGACGTGGAATGGCAAAAAATGAAAAGTAACTAAGAAATTGAGAATTCTGTAACATGTACGTAGGGAGAATATATTTTCCATGTCTGCCAAATATCAAGTCCACTGTACTTTACCATCATTTTTCCCGTGAATTCTGGGGGACAAGTGATGCAATGCTGCCACCGTCTGGCCTTTCTACTAACAGCATGAAAACCCATGAGTATCACAATACACAACTGTTCACATTCATTACTACATTAAACTTTTTGGTTTTGACAAAGTGCAAAAAAAACCTCCAACCAAACATACCAGCCATCTTTCATATTCCTCCATAGCCCTTTCATTTTTTTCTTCCTTCTTTGCCTGTTGCATTTCTTGCTTTTTCCTCTCTAGGAATTTTTCTACTTTCTTCTTTTTTATATATTCTTCCTTCTTTTCATTCCTGTATAATGAGCGCGAAGAACAAGTGATCATCACGTAACAGACTAAATGCTGCACCTGTGACTGATTAACTAAATTGAGTCAAAAGAGATATTTTATACTTTTAATAAAAGTTTGAGAATATGTATGTTTAAAATCTTCCTAGTCCATTTTGATATATCATCAAGGTATAAATGAACCTACTACTCTATCTGTTATGGCATCACCTTTTCTGTACTGCTTTTCCCTTATTTAGTATCATAAAAAAACCCTTATGTTCTGAACTTCTGTAGGTAACTCTAAGTTGCACATGGTCTGTGAAAACTCTTGGCTTGTAAAACTAACACAGAATTTCTCCATCAGATACATCTCAGTTCCTTCATTCCTGCGTACATCTGCATTCATACTTTGGATTCCACAAAACTTAAAGATTTACTTACCTTCCTACGGCTTAGAAATGAAGCATGAAACTAACCACATAAGACATGATACCCAGTGAATCTTCGTTACAGTATCTCTGATTGGTCTTAGTTAGTAGCCTTTTGGGGAGGAAAGCAATTAAATTACTAAACCGAAAGGAAGTGTACAGCTTGCTTTCACCGTTATACTTATTCTCCATTGGGACTGAAGAGTCTGATCCCAAGCATGCCATTGTCTTACAATTACAAGCACATCAAGCAATCACAGAAGACCTATTACATTTATAAGTAAAGACTTACATAAGACTTTTATGATACAGCAAAGCACAGTGGAGTAGTACCATTTTTCAACTGCTGATATGCTGACTCTCCTCTTCTCTGCAATCAGTTCCTCTTCTTTCTCCTTCCTGATTCTTTCCAGCTCTTTTTCCTTTCTGCTTTGCTCCCTTAAATATTCCACTTTTCTTTCTTTCCATCTTTGGAATGCCTAAAGAAAACCATAGATTCATGAGAAATCTTACCCCTCACCTTTTTGTCAGAACTCCCCTTGCCTATTCTGTATTATTATTTTTTGTAATTTCTACACATTCCAATTTTGAAATATTTCTTGGTAGCATTTCTTAGAAGTGGGTATCACTATGCTTTACAGGATTAAGTTGGTCTGACAGCAAGTACTAGTTAAATGTATTTATATGATGTTTATTTTACATTCAGTTAATAGACTCCAAATATAAAAGCCTGTTTGTCTGCAAATGTAAACATTATGTATTTCTGGCAGAACAGAACCTAATATGAACTTACTTCAAAAATCTGGCATGTCTAGACTCAGATTCTACTTAATTTCCATCTCTTTCTGGATTTATCAGAATTATTTTCTACAATCTCCTGAACCGCATTCGATACACATTTTTGTACATATTTCACATCACACCTGTTCTGCTTCTGTTTTCTCCTTATTCTGTTCTGCTGGGGTTTTTTCCTCAAGTTCATCAAGCTTCTTTTTTTCACTTAACTTCTTTGCTTCTCTTGCTTTCTTTTTTTTCCAGGCTTCAAAACATGCAATTGATTCCTCTCTTCTAAGTGCTTCTTTCTAGGTTGCAAATAAAAGTCCACATTTAAATACACTTCAATATAAAATTATAATTGAGATAGTATGCTTTAAACTAGTTGGTAATGGAGCAATAAAGAAATAGAAATTGATTTGATGATAACACTTCCAGTATTACTCACAGTTAAATTTTAAACATATATGGCGGGGGTTTTTCTATGTTCATTTCTAATTTAAGTGAAACAAAGTATTCCAGCAAAATATTTGTATAAGGATATGAAATACATGTTAAGTGCTTGGCAGTGAAATGTATTAAATAGTTAGAAGTCAAATCAAAGAATATGTGTGGTACTATTCAAAATACAGTCCTCTGTAGATAAGCATCTCTTGAAGGAGGGAGTAAACACTTTATGTTCTAACAGACAATATAAAACTTGGCACCTCAAGAGTTGAGCATCCCAAGGTCTTTGTAAACAAACCTGAAGATTAATGTAAGAAGCACACTTTTAACACACCTTATGTAAATGTGTGGGGAAACATGAGACACACACCGTTTGCCATGACCATAACAAGCAGGACATGCCATTTAGTGTTCCAAATCCTCTTGTGCTCTTTGGAGAAGACCAGATGCCTTACAACAGCAGACTGATGCACTCAAGGCAGAAAGCATAGGCAAGCACACTTCAAAGAATTATAGTTTGTCAACTTCTTTTTAAACAAGAATGTAAACAAACCTTTTCAGTATCGTTTCTTAGATTTTCAGCTTTCTCCTTTTCAGTTCTCTTTAATTCCATTAGCAAGAGCTTTTTCTTTTCCAACCAATTCTGTAAGAATCATTAAAGACTTTTAAAGTCCTTTTAAGGTATAAATAAAGAGCAGCACCAATATAATGACCACCAAAATGACTCCTAATTCTTCCATGTGCTACTTAAATAACTACTCCATGTGGAAGACTAAGTTGTTATCACATACACATTGTGATAAAAAAAAAAATCTAAGGTTCTAAAATCATAGCTACAAAATCTAAACAAAGCTTAGATATCTTAAAAAAAATCTTCATAGAAACACCAAAAAAATGTAAGCATTAAACAAAATTGAAAAGAAGAATAAAATAAAGATTCTTGTCACTTGATATATGGGAATATTATTTACATTTGTTGTCTGTCTTGCAAATTCCTATAATTAAAGAGAATAAAACCCTACTGGGAAGAGTGAGACTTCAGGCAACTATAAAAGATTATGAGCCATCTGCAGAAACAGACTTAAATTTTCATGATTTAACTATACTATTTGGTATACAGCTTAGAGATACAAGTGTCCTACATGAGGATTATTTATTACCTTTAAAATTATGGAGACAATATATTCATTTGAGGGTCTAAAATTTGTTCTAGGACCATAACAAGTATTAGAAACACATACCAACATGAACAGCTTCTGTAATTAAAGTTGTTCTCAAATAGATTAATAGCAAAAATCTATTGGAATCCATAAACTAATCATTGTGAAATTCTACATGGAATTTACACAGATTTTTCTTCTCGAGAGAGTATTAGATTTGTTATCCCTTTTCCTGAATGCCAGCTGAATAGAATATACCAGGAAAAAAAGGGCAACTTTAAACTACACACTTATGTTTAAAATGAAGTAGAAATAAAGGAAAATATGTGCCTGAAAATAGTCTGACATGATAAATTATGAAACACAGTATGTCCCTTTCGTATAGCTTTTGAATTCGTAATTCGAAGAAAAGGGATAGCCAACAGAATAAAAGAATTATTACACCTGTAAGCCTATGCAAGGAATATAGTAAGAAATATTGATTTCAAGAAATACGAGGTGTTGACCCCTAGATCAGGATCTTTCTACGCAGTTTTGTTTGTTGGTTTGTTCATTCATTTTTAAGATTTACCTGAAAAACAGCTGCTCTTAAACTATCTGCTTTGTCAAATTCTGTTTTTGTGTTCTGAGTGCATTTATCCTGAAACAGCTTTAATGTTCCCAGATATTGAGATGAAACAGGCGTAGCTGATGGAATAGCTTTCACCTTTGTCTTTAGGTGCACAGAAGATGGAGACCTACGAAAATACCAGAACACAAACACATTAACGACCTTTCCATTTACTGTAGCTGATACCAAGCAGTGTTCCCTTTATTTCAGTACATACCAAAAGTTATTGTGATTGTTTTTTTTATATGCGCTTGACTGTGGACTGGGGGAAAGAAAAGGAAGAAGAACCTCTTTTTTTTTCTGAGGGCTTTATTATTGCCAAAACAAGCCATTATGCAACATATCCAGGCCAAGACAGTTTACAAATTCTTTACACTTTCACCTAAAAAACAGCTTCAAACCTGTAAAGACTCCAGAAGCACACACACATCACAGACACTGGCAAAAGATTTGAGAGTTTGATCGGATATAAACCTGAGAAAGGGTCATAATAATATGCCTCATCCAATAAAAGGTTTTTCACAGATGGTCAGAGGTTGTCAGCAGTGAATACAATGCTGACAGAAAATTAGAATGAAGCAGCACTGTCGGGGCACTTACATGCATCTTACACTGTGCAGACTGTGATACCTAAGAGTCTTTCTCTTACCTGTCAGATAAAGAAGCCTTTGAGTTTTGTAGAACTCTCACCTTTGTTTCACTTGGTTTCTAAGAAACATAGGAAAAATAAAAGTTATAGAGTCTCTCAAGCAACAGAACTAGATCAGAATGAAACAGATTTTTACAAGCTAAGGGGGATGTTGAGAGTTGGGCTTCACCCTTACAAGTCTCTTCCAACTTGAGATTAATTCTATAGTCCTACGATGTTAGAAAAATAGGCAAGAAAGCTAATACAGAGGGGGTACAGTACAGGGTAAGAAAGTAAGGAGAAAAAAACAACCAACCAACCAAATACAAACCAAGAAACCAAACTTTCAAAACGCCTGTATAATTTTCAAATGGCACCTAGAAATGTTTATTTGTATTATGAAAAAATATAGTCTATAGTTTAGAAATACAAAGAAATAAAAAGAACACACCTTGGCAGTGGGTTTCCTTGTTATTCTATCAACACTCTTTTAACTCCTTTGAATACTTAGCTTTAACGATTATATGTATCTACATATTTTCTTTCTTATGATAAAGCATAGAGTGCTTTGCAACTTATCCCTTATTCAGGTCACACCAGGGATTCCATCCTCTGCCAACATGCACTGCTCAATGCAATTCAGTTGGCCTCACCACAGAGATTTGCCATTTTCACTTGGACAAGGGTACTTTCTTAAGACTGGAAAGAAAACACATGCCAATACCTTTATCTGGTTTAAATGATTTTTGTAAAAGGCATTCCTTACCTCTTCTATAAAGCTATATAGAATTTGTAAGAGCCTCAGCTCTAGAAGCCAGAGATGAATTGTCAGCTTTACAGACAGCATTCTTCACATTTAAGTTACCAACAGTAACTTTACAAAACTTTCCACCGTGCTTCTAGGACATTGTTCCACACAATGGTAAAACGCTTATGAGTAATACCTTGACAGAGCTCTTTGATGCATTCTTTGCCTCCCTATGTTCAGATTGACCATTCACTGATATCTCCTGCATTGTATCAGTTATTATTTGCCCTCTCGCTATTTTCATTGTTCCATCTGAACTGTCAGCAGTTTCATTCTCCAATTCCCTTGTTTTCTCATAGACTGTGGTCATCATTTGTTCTAGCACAGAAGGAGATTTTCTACCATTGTCCTCCAGTTTCAAGTCACTGGTGTTGACAGTCTTCTGATCTTGATCTAATGGGAGGAAAAAAGATTGAGAAGACACATTAACAAGAATTTCATTGTTTCTAAGTCTTTTTATTTCTGTACAAAAAACATCTGTCCGTGAAAGTTATTACTAAATTTTATACAGCGTTTTCTGTATACTTCCTTCTAAGAACTACATACTAATAAGAAGATTATTCACTTGCATTTAAATGTAAGACTGGAGTAACAACTGAAGATTTAACTAATGTTAGAGAATGTGAGAGCATGACAAAGGCAGAACTTCCCATCTGCCTTACCACTCAAAGGTGGTTCTACTGCAGAAACCAAAATCAAGAGTCATTGCAACCACAGTAAAAGATCTTCTGGCATCTAGCAAACTACTAGTGAAGTTTGCACAACACTTTGGGTAACAAAAACTTTCACTGTGTGATGTTTTTCAGGGGTGTGGGACACATAAGGAAATAACAAAAAGATTCTACAGTGGAAATTTAAAGAAAACATCACCATTAATGCAAAGATATAATTTTGTAAAATAATTGAGACACAAACCAAAAAAGGCCCTGGTGAAACCAAATTACAGTCTTCCACAATTTTCCAATAGAATTCTTAAAAGAAATAGAAATTTTGGATGAGAAATTAACTCCAAATTACCTGAAGAAAGGAATACCAATGCTCATAATCTAAGAAATTTAACCTAGATTTACAATGATGAAGGTAAGTTCAAGGTGACAAGGAGAATTCTGAATTGAAAACCAATACGCCGGTATCCCTGCACTACTTTGATTCACATGAAGACAAGGAGTTCAACTTTTTTCTGCCAGTGTAAAATTACCCAAGCACAACGGCCAGGACAGAGAGGTGTCTGCACTGCCCAACTGCACATTCAAATACCCAGCACTTTGGTGCCATCATGTGGAAAGACAAAAAGGAGCTGATATCATTAATCATGCTCTAGCAATTTCAAAGTTGTAATCTTCCATCACAGCTAATGACCAGCCATAAATTTATCTCAACATCAAACAGGACAAATTCCTCTCATATTAGGAATTAGATATGAAGATTAGAATGGACTTATCTAAGAATACTAATGGAATTGGATATGAAGTCTTTTGACATTTTACATTTGTAAAAGCACATACAGTCAATTAGCAGAATTCCAAGTTCTGCTTTGCATATTAAAAATGCATTAGCTAGTCTTATAATGAAACATTAAAGTTTGGGGGTTTTATGTGTTTGACTATACATCCAAAGTGTGTCAGTGTCTTTGGAGTAAAAGATCATTTGAAGTTTTAACTTTGCAATGATGAGAATCTACCATTCTGACATTCTGTTACATTACAGCTTCATGATGCTTCAGTATCACAACTTCAACATTGTATTTGCAAACAATGTGGTCAAAATTCCCTGGTCATAGAAAAGAGGTGGCTGTTTGATGGCCTTCCCATGGCAGGATGCACGGAGGCTGCGGACGCTATGTGAGTTCGGCTTTCAGAGCTAGGCACATACTGAGGAGGCAACTCGGTAACCCTCCCACACCTTTCATGGACATGCACTGATGAAGAGCTGAACTTCAATGACCTAAACAGCTGTTTTTCATCTTCTGAAAGGAAAACAGGAACCTCCTGCTATTTGGCCCACAGTTTTTCAGTTTACCCCCTGGCAGATGGAGGTTATGTATTTTTAGAGGCTTTGGCTGCAAGCCAAAGCAGCTGATCGTTAACATAGAAAATAACCCGAAATAAAACACTTCAAAATACTGTAACATGGCTAAGCAAGTAACAGCAACAACATTCAAATGCTTTCCTTTCACCTGATCCTGAAGTATTTCTTTGTTTGTGTAGCCGTGGCTTTGCTGTTGGTTGCTTTTCCTCTTGATTTCTTTTTTTATGTAGTTCATGAACAGGCAAGTCATCACTTTCACTATTATCACACAGTACTTCTTCAGCAGCTGAAAGCACTTCATTATTTTTTCTGTCATTATCCTCAACTTGACCTTCCAAACATTCTTCTTTACTATCTTTTCTGTAATCCAGCATATTATCACCTTCTAAAACCGTTATTTTCTGAAGCTTCTTTTTATGAAAGGATAAAGTCAAGTCATCAGCAGCTTCATTTTCCAAATCTGCTAGTTTTTGTGAAGCATCATCATTCAAGAGAGGACTCTCAACAGCAATGGATTTACCAGTGCTTGCAGCACCTGAATTACCTTCAGTAAGTTCTTCCTCAATACCTGCAAAGGGCATATTATCAACTTGCATTCAAGACAAGTGGGAAAAAAAACGCAACACAGAAGCTATATCTTCTATAACTTGAAACTATTTTTCATACAACATCCTCCTGACTTTAGTTTCTGAGCATTTCTCTTTCTGTGCCTCTTATCTCTGCAAAGCCACCAGGCTTATTTTACTTCCTTTCCTGTCATCTGTTTCCACAGACCCAATCCAAAGAAAAATATTCACTCCTTAATTCTTTTCTGCCATGCAATTCAAAATCCTTCTAAAAAACAATGTCTCAACGCCACAAGAAGTGAAATCAAGTCAACAACAACAAAGCTAGGCATGTTTGGTATCAGAATCCATCCTCCCCTTCCCTTCCCTTCTGTCCCATCTAAAATCTACTAGAAGATATTCAAAGAAGTATCTGCTCCAATGCTAAGGTTCACATGTTTAACAAAAATATTCTGACCTTCCTGTAGTCTGTTATGGCTAACCGGCTTAATTTCAGAGTTAAAGAACTCTGAAAGAGTTAAAGAATGCCATGATAGTAATTTATTTACTGCTGGAGGAGCTTTTTTCTAAATCTTGTCATCCAAGGGAAATCAAAGCATCCCACAAACTGTTAAAAGATGTTTTAGGTGTGAATGAGAAACAGGACACAGAGAAAGTCCTTTTAAAATTCCTATTTTCTATAACATGCAGTGCCATACCAGGAAGAAAAAGAGTAATTTTGCTGATCTTGTTTGACTAAACATAAAGTAGTAGTGAGTTCTCCACAAACTTCTCCAGCATGACTCCATCCCACAGGCAACAGCTCTCCACAAACTGCTGCAACGTGGTCACTTTTCCATGGGGTGCAGTCCATCAGGCATATCTTGCTCCAGTATGGGTCCCCCACAGGTTGTAAGCCCTACCGCCAAACTTGCTCCAGCATGGTTTCCTCTCTCCATGGATCTGCAGGTCCCTGCCAGGACCCTGCTCCAGCATGAGTTTCCCACGGGTTCACAGCCCTCTCTCAGCCATTCACCCGCTCTGGTGTGGGTCTCCTCCGTGGGCTGCAGGTGGATCTCTGCGTCCCCATGGTCCTCCATGGGCCGCAGGGGCACAGCCTGTTCTCACCATGGTCTTCACCATGGGCTGCAGGGGAATCTCACCTCTGGCACCTGAAGCATCTCCTCCCCCTCCCTCTCCACTGACCTTGGTGTCTGCATAGTTGTTCCTCTCACATGTTCTCACTCTGCTTGTCTTTGGACACAATTACATCTGCACAGTAACTTTTCTTTCCTTCTTAAACATGTTATCACAGAGGCATTACCACCATTTCTGACTGGCCCAGCCTTGGACAGTGGCAGGTCTGTCTTGGAACAGCCTGGCGTTTGCTCTGCCGGACATGAAGGAAGTTTCTGACAGCTTCTCACAGAAGCCACCCCTGTAGCCCCTCTGTGACAAAAACCTGGCCATGCAAACCCAATACAATTAGCAAACATCAAATGCATCCTGGCCCAAGAAAAACAGCCAGATCAAACTGTTCATGGTTTTTGTACACTGTCAGGGCATGTATGCTCTGTAGTGTGTCCTGAAGTCATTATTCACTTATTGCCCAGACTGGGAAAACAGGAAGAAAAAAACAGGGCTTTCTCTCTGCTCATGTTCACTTTCATTCACAGTACTATGCACTACTACAGGTGTCAAGTAAACAACATGGCTAGAGAGGAAAATTGGGCATCACTGTGGTAGGAACCAGTACAGACTGTGTCTGGTCTTACAGGCTGGCACCACCACTGATTTCATTGGGAATTTTGCTCCTAACTTAGACGAGGAGGACTCAGTGATTTAGAAGCTGTTAAATTATGAAATCTTGGAACATTAAATCATATTGACTTACAAAGATTTGCTGCATATAGCAATGAGTTAAGAAGAGGAAGAACACAAGGAAAAATATTTAATTCTGTTTTACCACTTAACATGCCATCTTCATCACTCTCAAAGTCATCCGAGTATTCATCTGTTTGCTCGCTTGATGCGTGAGCAGAAATTGCTTCCTGTAGCTCATTCTGGAACAGTTTCACAAATAACTTTTTCATAGAAGGGAAGATTTAGTTGCAAAAGTTCATCACTAATTCCCCCCCCCCCAAATACATAAGTAAAAATAAGCAACAGAGTTAAGCCTGTTTAACTGATAATTATTGTGAAGGATAGTGCTTCCATTCTCTCACCATTCCCCCAATATTTCTGTGTTAAAAAAAGCAACCCCACATCTCCACGTATTAACTTCTATTTCTTCTTCATAAGAAATACATCTTGCAAATCCCTTTTCCAATTTTGGCAATTATGACGTACCATCATGTGACACTTTCCCCACCCCTTTTGTAATGTTTTGATCAGCAAGAGCATAAGAGAAGGGTTTGTGAGGGCAGGTGAGCACGGACAACCTCTTCACTGACTGTTGCAAAGCTAGAGCCTGAAGCAGGTGACGCATTCAAAACAATGGAAGAACTTTACATATTTTTGGACTCTCTGCTGCAGGACATCCTGAATACCCCACATTTAAATGGGTTCTGAAAGCCACTGGCCTTACTTGTAGATGAAAAATACATCAAGAAACGCAGCATCATCTCCAGACTCAAGACCCCGAGCCCGAACCACCGAAGGCTAGGGAGCAGGTGTCTTGACGCGGGTCTGAGGCGCTTCCCGAGGCACCTGCTGGTGGCCAGCGCTGCCTGGAGCGGGGCAGCCGGGCTGCTCCCGCCTCGGAGCCGCCGCTTCCCAGCCTGGGCACGGGGAGCCGCTCCTGCCGTTCACACAGAGGGAAGCCTGCTTCCCCGTTTTCATTTTGACAGCGCAGCGCATTTTTGTGGGTGTGCTGGCTTTTTTTACAGCGGATTCCTGTATTGCCAGTGACACAAACCCGTTCGCAGGCCCCGCTCCCCGCAGCCCGTGCGGCCGCCGCTCACCTGCCCCGCCCGGCCGGCCGCGCCTTCCCCCGCCATGGCGGCGGTGTCTCGCTGCCGCCTCGCAGTGCCCGAGGCCGCCGTCCTGCCCTCCGAGAGCCCCGGGGAGAGCGCCGGAGAGAGTCCCGGGCCCGGTCCCGCCCGTCACCCGGCAACGGCTGCGCCGGCGAGTCCCTTCATGAAGTCGGTCACAGCCACAGCGCCACTTCCTTACCGGGGCCACAGCCACGCTGCAGCCGCGCCTGGCAGAGACCGGCTGAAGCTGACAGGGTTTGTTGTCGGTGCCCGTGTCCTGCATATGGCCCTGTTCCCATAAGGTGCACATCCATACGTGCGTGCCGCTCGCAACAGGGCTGACACAGCTTCATCAGCCCCGCTCTTGCAGTCAGGTCACTGTCCAAAAACTTGCCGCTTGTCATTTGAGCACAGTCCACGAGAAACATACTCGTTTCAGTGCATTCTGGAATAAAGATCTCATAGCACCTGAGTGTTAATTTAAATGGCATTTCAGAGATGATGGAATTACATTGGCGTAAATCACCTGGTGCTTGCACCTCCTAATACTCCGATTTTTATTTCCCCCAAAGGTGGTTGTGCAATACACTTGGCGAGCCCCAGCCCCCAGGTGACCAGAGACGCAGCCAAGCAGCACACGTCCCTGCAAAGCTGGCTGTCCTGGAGGTCACCTGTTCCCTGCGTGAGCCATGATGGAGGCACCTGAATCCCAGGGTTCTCTGGGAATACGGATGTCTTGCCTCAAAGGAAAGCTGTTGACTTCATGACCGTTTACAGATATGGACATTTCTATTCTTTCTCCAGGTTAAATGCTTCTGATCCCTCCTTTTCTAAAATAAGACTAGTGCTCCAGTTGTCTTAGTGATAATAAAGAACTTCTGACATGTTCTCTGTACTGGTGGTATATTTGCATGTATTAATATCTTCCCCAAAATGCATTGCATTTTCCTAAGTTGTACAGAAGAAAATCTCTCTGACAGAAACAGGGAGATAATATGTAGGACAGAGCCTAGAGCCTTAGGACTTGTTTTCCTCTTGTTTATTTATGTAGAGTTATGTTTTAAAAGCAGTGCAGTTATGCAAAGGCCACAACACACCTGGGGGAAAGAGGTCTTGAGTTCTAACTAGTACCTTTGGATTCAAACTAGCAATTACCTGTCAGTGAATAATTGATATTTAGGTATCATCTGTGAGCAGCTCCTTTCTTTGTTTACCTATATTTGTTTATGAATAAATAATGCTTGATCTGCTGATTATTCATGGCATTTGTTGAAAATTATGTTTGTTGCATTTTTTTTTCTTCTATTTTATTCACATGTGAAAGCCTTAAAATTGAATCTGTGCTATTCCGTCTCTCTGTGAAAGGTGAAACCAGACATACTTGTTAAGAATTTAAAAAGGAATAAAGAAGAAATGAATATATTCTTTCTCTGTAATGATGTTAGTGTTTGCTGTTGAAGGCTAAATTGTGTCTCTTTTACAAACTACTGAGATGCACATTTTACTCAATTCCAAGAGGTGGCAGCAAAATATTTTAAAATTGAAAAATTGGATTTTTTTCCAAATGTCCATTTTATTCTAGCTTCTTTTACATTACCACTGATGTATATGGGATTTTTAAAATTCATTTAACCTTGCATACACTGTAGAAAAGGAAGATTGGTCTTCAGTTATTGTGGTATTTATATGAGTCAGACAATGGGTTCTTATATCACCTGTATTATTAAATATTCAATGCACTGAGTTAAGTGTATGTAGGGAGAAAAGAAGATCAATATTGTCAGCACTGAAGAACTCAAAATGTGTGAAGATGTTTTTGTCAAAACACATGAACGTCAGGTCTGCATCTTCTAGTCTTACCTGAGGCAAAAATCCCATCGAGAGCCACTGAGGTGAATGGAACTTATGCCTAAATATGAATCTAGTGCTTTGAGTATGAGACTTACTTAACAAAAAAAAGCAAAACAAAAACCTTCCCAAACCAAAAAGCAAGCAAACAAAACTCAAACCCAAAACAAACAACCCCCCCAAAACTGAGGTTTATTGAGGACAAAAAGCAGAAAATTTAAGGCAGCGTGTGTCTGAATGTGAAGCTGCTCTTTGTCTCTTGGGCAGGCATGGAACATAGAGAAAAAGAATCTAAATGATCCCAGCAATTATATTAATTTGGCTAAAATAAGCTTAGAAGTAACATTCAATTCTGCTGAGCAAATGTGTGTGAGTCTCTGCCATGCCCCGAGTCTTAAAAAAAAAGCTTTTCAAAACAAGCATCAGGATGCAGTGTGATTACAGTCTGCAGGAACCATATTATATTCAGAAAGCAGTCAAGTATGAGTTTTTTGGATGGCTAGCTCGTATGCTATAAACAACTTCCAAAAGTGGTTTATTTTATTAATATGGTTAGAGTTTGTAAAGCAGGATTGGGGATTTCTTCTGAACAAATGACACAGAGATTAAAAATTCTCAAATGATACACCATATGTTACCTTAAGTCAAAATGTATAAAACACCTTACTGGAGAGAAATGTTGTTTTGTTCGCTTTGGTACTCCTTCCCATGGTCAAAAGTTATACTTGAAAGGAGATTTAATGTCATGAGAAAATCTTTGAGTTGGTGTACATTTGTGTAAAAGGTGATTTTTATGTTAGTTGCCAGGGTCTCCACTCATAAATGACTATTCCTGTTCTTGATATCAGTGGGAATTAGACATCTAGCTACAAGTGCATCTGGCTCTTGGATTTTGCATATTGGTTTAGCAGATTAACAAGTAGCTTTGATTTTAAACAACAAGCTCTTTTATCTATGGGCTACCATCATAGACATTTTTAAGCACAAACATTAAAAATTAATCTTCTCACATTTTCCTCCCAGTTCGTATGAAACAGTCTGTTATAGTGTACCATGTTTTGCAGGGTTATGCCTGTCCTTGCCAAAATACACTATTCTTTTTATGCTTGTATGGAAATAAAACCAGAAATTTAATCAACTTCGTGCCTTTAAGGTTAGATGTGCCAGGGGAAGTTGCATTCCTTCACTGCAAGTCATCCTGTATAGACATGTCTGACCTTTGGTATCTCCGATGGTGAGAGCAGCGTCGCTGTGTTGGGAAAACATTCAGAGAGCAGAAGAAGCTGGGTGGGTTCCTCAATGAGCTTGTAGCCTACCATGCATATTGTCCCACCTCAGCTACTGGGAAGCCCAAAGGTGCCCAAACTAGTTTAAAATCCCTCTGGATTAACTGCAAAAACAGTCACCCAGCATTGCAGAGAAATGCACAATAGGAGTTCTGCTATCTCCTCACCTATGTAATTTTGAGTAAATTACAATCTTTCTCAGAGAACAATCTATTCAAACCATGACATTGTCAGTCTAACTGGAAAGGATTTGACAATTCACCTTAATTAACTTAATTCATATGGGCGGCCCATTGCCAGTATCCTGGGATTATTACAAAGCTGCTCCTGCAAGAGCTGAAAAACTTGGCTTGCTCCTTCTAAAAATGTCTTTGTATCTCTCAGTCACTCCTGGAGAGACGGATTTAGGTATATTTCTTTACCATCTGATTTTATTTATCTTTTAAACAAAAAACAGGAGTTAAACTAATGCTCAATTTGAACAGCTAAGCAGGTAAGAGTTGAGAAATACCAAAACCAAGGATGTTAATGTATACTTCCCTCCTTTTTCTTTTGGATTTGGACTATTATGCAATGTTTAATTAAGCAAATGAATTTAAATATTTATTAACTTTATTTACATTTTAAATATCTTTTTCAGGATAAAAAGATACGTTTCTTCTTTGTTTATTTTTCTTAAAATAAACTGTCATTATTCAGTGATTAACATAGCAGCTTGGTCCCCAGTACATAAAGGGATTATATACCAATAGGTTACAAAATAACTATGTTCTTAATCAAAATAACTAATTTATTTAACCACATCTGGGGATCACAAACTGTCAGATTGAAACATTTTAAATTTTAAACATTTTAAAATTTAGCTTGACATTTTCTTGATCATTCCTACAGGAAGCCTCCTGATATGAAAAACAAATATATCTTGTTTTACTGGAACTATATTCAGTGTTTCCTACCGTATTCCCAGAAGAGAGCAGCTAAGTTTGTTACAATGCATTCTTAATGCATTGAACATAATAATATCTATACAATGTAGTGCCATAGAAATTAGATGGAAGTCCCTGATCAAAGTCATCTTTTGTATCTTGATGCTGATTTTTACATAATTAGAAAAGATACTGTGAGAGTAACGAGGTATGCAAACTTCACGTAGTGGATTGTCGTTCCCCAGCATATTGCCAGGAAAGTTGAATTTGATAAAATTAATACCTATAGAAGTAAACAGATAATTGCAGGAATAAACTGCAAAACTGGGGTAAAAGAAGGGAGAAACTAAAATGAATAAATTTATCTGAATAAATTTATATGACAGCTTATGAAGAATACATCTGTCCTTGACTGGTTAATTTATTCCTGAGCATTAGGCTTAGAAGCAGCAGATCGAGGTAGATATCCCAAAAGAGAAAAAAAAAAAAAAAAAAGGAAAGGGGAAAAAAGTATCCTTGACTTTTTAAAGTTATTTTAAGCTTTATTTTTTTTAAGCTGCCTTTTTTTTGGTTAATAGTACTTGGTGTGATTTTAAGGAAAAGCACTGGAACACAGAGGAATGAGATACAGCTGTCTCAGTGTTGTGCTTGGTCATAGAAACAGGCAACAAATGTTTCAAACAGACAGTGCTTGTATGTGGTGGTGACAGCAGATTAGACTTCCTGTACAGGGAGTCAGAAAATGCAAACCTTTTCATGTCAAGGGGTCTCATTTCGTGTGCACATGATTCAAGCTGTTACTGTCCTTTGTATATGTATAAATCCTTCTTTTAAAGTCTTGCAGATGTGAGCTCCGGGTGAGTAAATATCTTTGAGAGAAATCTGACAGACCGCAGTTGAATTAAACATCTCTCACTCTTGAAATATCTCTACGTCTAATCATGTATTAATGCTAACTGGGAAAGCCAACAGCTGCTAAGTGCTGAGCAGTAACTCAGGCCTTTAATACTCTGGCACATTTCACAGGGAGGGGAACAAGGCTTGTCAAATTATTACCTAGTTTGAGAAGCGTCAAGACTCCAGCTGCTTACACCTGCAGGATCACCAGAGAGGTGGATGAAGGTTCTTGGGTTAAAGACTTGAACAGTGTCCCGCAGACTTCCAATCCCAAGGGACAATCATTAAAATTAATCAGAGAAAATGGATGTAGTAAAAGGCCGAATTAAATTACTTTGTGGTCAGAAATATTGACTTGCTAATTCTCACTGACAATAATAATATCTCCTCCTGCTCTTTACATCTATATTCCTCCCTTGTCTCCTTTTAATTTTTGGTGCTGTTCTAGTTACACTAGGTCAGGAAGATTTAAAGGAGAGTAGTGCTACCAGGTCTGATTTTGCTACCATTATCCTAATGAAGGTAGAACTTTACTGTGCCAGTAGCTTCAGCAAGTAAGAGATATATGATTACCTTACTTTAGCGTAGCAAAACAAAGGCCCATTGGAAGCACACTGAATGTATCATTTAATCTTTTTAAATTTAAAATTGACTATATAAGATAATATCTTTTTATATCTTTTGAATGTATTGACTTGTCTATCCATCTGTCTATAAGAATTTTACTTCCTCTATATCTGAGCAGTTCATAGTCTTTAAGGGAGTTATCAGCTTTCCCTGCTACACTGCTGAAAGAGAGATAAGGAGCTATGCTAGTGACACAAGGGCATCCAAAAATTCTATGGTGTTGTAACTGTGGAGGATTTCTAACATGCCTGTTTTTCACCAACTTATGCCCTTAATCAGTGAAGAAAATTTAGACAAGTGAGAACTTTTACCCCTTTGAGGCAGTGCTGCAGAAGAAGTATCTGAAGAACATTGAGCCATTTTAGCGCTTGATAAGAGGTTTAAGCACTTGCTGATAGCTGCCTTTTGTGGTTCTCTTTTTTTAGTGAAAGAGCTGCTGAAGAACGTTTTTTCTGCATATACTAGAGAACAAGGTATGTTCCTAAAATAACATAGCAGAAAAAGCTGCAATGTCAGACCCACTCCTGAAGAAATACATAGATGAGTGTAGTATCTAGTTGGGCATTTTCTATTTAGCACATAAATCGATAGATCACTGAGTATCTTGCAGATTGGAGCCTGGGTTCCTTGGCTTCAGATGCACTGTACTCAACCACTCCTTTAAAAGAGAGCAATGTTAAGGGAGGACAGTTACATACCCTTTTCCCCTTTTTAGGCCAACCAACACAAGTCCACTGGTCATGGCCAGGGCTGCAGCCTGAACTCTACAATGGTAACACCAGAGAGACCTGCAAAATACAAGCTCCAGCTTGCGTGCAGTTCCTATGGAGACCATGATATGTTAGGATATTTTCATTGTGGATTAAAGATTATATTGACTTTCCCATTATTAATATTGTTGTGTACTTTTATGTCATCTCTGCAAGGGCTATGGAAAGAACATTTCATTCAGACTTGCTAAGAGAAAGCGTTGATTAATCCCAGCACTTGGAAACAAATAATCCAAGTTAGTAATCTGAAACATTAAATCAAACTCTGTATTTGCAAAGGAAGCTTAACAGTTCATCTTTTCTTTTTCTTCATGTTTCCTTCCTTCCGTCTTGTGACTTAGTTTATAGCCCCTGGAACTGATTTGAAATTTTGCAGCTGCTAAGATGACTTGGCTTCAGTTTAACAGCAAATGTCATCAGCCCAAATCTGGGCTTCCAGTGTTCTTTCTTTCCATTTCCTATTTCTTTTTCAAATCAATTACTCGTAATTTTACGGGATTATCTAAAGCTACCCTAAGACTCGTTCTCTATGCCAGGGCTCTTCAGCCTGTTTTGTCAGAGGAAAATCCTGAACGAAAGCTAATGGGCATGCCAGAAACACGTGATGGGTGTGAGAGGGTCAGAGTGTCAAACCTCTCTCAAGAGAGGCTTTTGCGGAGTGCAGGAGTGCAGGAGGGCATCAAAGAGAAAAAAACATCGTCTTAGTGCAGAAGGCAGCTGGGTTGGACATGGTGGGGAGGAGGCAGTGCAGAGGGGTGGAAAGGGGTAACTGACCTCTTTGTATCAGTGTTTTTGACTGTGTACTCTTCAGGAATGGGATAGTGCCTCCTCGAAGTACATTTTCGTGCACACATTCAGATTAGCTGGTGTAAATTGCATTTTCAGTTGCATAGGTCCACCCAGGCTGTTTGGGGAAGTGGGAATGAGAGCTATTTGGCTCCAGGACTGTAGGATCATGCTAACAGCTGTACTGTTTTCATTTCTGAACTCAACTCAGTCAGCAGTGGTGCTGGTATCCCTTGCCAGCAATACTTCATGCCATGAAGATATGTTCTAAATGTGTGAGGTGAATGCAAACATTTCTAGGCACAAGCCCACTGAAGTGTTGCAGTCAAAAATTAATACTTGAAAATGATATTTAAAAGCCAAATCTGGAAGACCATTTGTATCATGAACTTTCATCACCTATTTGAATTTCTTTCTTAGTTTCAATAGTTGTACCTTTGAAGGGACAGTGGCTGATGCTGAATCATAGAATCATAGAATGGTTTGGGTTGGAAGTGACCTTCAAGGGATCATCTAGTTCCAACTCCCCTGCTGTGGACAAAGACACCTTCCACTAGACCAGGCTACTCAGAGTCCCATCCAACCTGGCCTTGAACACTTCTGGGCATGGGACATCCACAACTTCTCTGGGCAACCCTTTCCTGAAGTTAAAACTTACTATTTAAAACAAATGGTTTATAAACTACTTGGAAACTCACAAGTAGCCCATACATATGTGTGCACACATTTATGTTACAATTATCTCTCTAAGCACCTGGCTGCCTACCTATCTACTGACTCTCTCTGTTGAAAACAAGAATACTTCATGAGAGGAGCCAGCATGATCCTTTTCATCTGTTGCCTATGAATTATCCATGGTGTAGCAACAGCACTTCCCACCAATGGCATTTTCTTTAGCTTTATAGTTCTATAATGTTTGCAAGCTTTAGATGCAAAATTGACAGGTAGCATGAACAAAGCAGAATGTATTTAACCTGCTGCTGAGAATTTTTTCCTGATAGTAGAGCTGTGAGCTATGAAAGCCATTTCATGACAAAATACAGCTGGGAACTGCATTTTGTCTTGTATCAAGACATTTTTTTTTGTGTAGATGAATAATGGAAAGCAGATAAGACAGGGTAGTGATCACATGCTCGTCTTTTTATGCAATGTTTCAAAGCTGAAATGTTTCATAAAAGCTCTTTTTGCTAATGATGGGAGAGACCCATTTGCATTGCAGCAAATTGATAAATGGATTGCGCAGTGTCTTTCTTAGACAAAATTGTTACCTCATTTTCTTTTTCCTCTGGTTTTTTTTTTTTTTTGTGTGTGTTTTGTTTTTTTTCTGAACAGAGAGCTATTTACCTCATAATTCAAGCAGAATATGCCAACCTCATATTTAAATCATCTAGGGAAATACCGTACAACTCAGGCACTGCTAATAAGCTCAGTTCACTTCACACTGACAGATACTGATGGCTTACTGCACAAGAGTACCTAGTACCGATCTAATGGGATTATCTCTAGCACTACCTACTTAGTTTCTGTTTCTCATTTTCACCCCAAAATCACCAAGGGATCCTTGGAAATCAGTGGTGATCTACCAAAATCAATCTATATTCTTCTTGTTCTAATGTATGTGGCCAGCTGCTGAAAGAATGCCCTATAAAAGTCCTGGGATTTTTCACCTTTTTTTCATGAAATCCAGTCAGTGTCCGGCTCATTGAAAAAAAAGGAGGAAAATCTCCAGCGATACGGTGTCCATTATACATGCTTACGCGAACTGAATTCAGTGCAATAACAGGCAGTGGCTTTCATATGTGCTAATCCGTGCACTCGAGATACTGAAAGTATTCAGTGGTGGCCTAATTCTGCACTACTGGTGTTAGCAGCAGGACTACAATGGTATGTGAAGGGTCAATACTGAGGGTTTTTCTAATTCTGTGCTGTTGTATTATCTCAATGAGAACACACTCTTCAGGTATTGAGTTCCTGTCTTTTATCTCTCTGCCTTAGTGCTGTATAATGAATGGCTTTAGCCAGGGCTGGATTTAGCATAGCGAAGTTAAGTGAGCCTCCAGAAAGGAGTAAAATGATGACCTTCCACAATTCAGCACCTCCTCTGCTAGCTGTTGTAACTGGCTTTAATCTTACTTAATACGGATAAAAACACTGATGGAATCTGGATTTCGGAAACTTCCCTACTTGTCGTACAAATCCTGTTGATAACTCTGCGTTTATATGTATTAAGCAGCTGACCTCTGCTAAACTAGAAGCTAGCTGGCTAGAGAAAGCTATTCTGTGTTGCAGTCAAATGCAACATGTAGGAAAAAAAAATTCAGAAAGTTATTTAAACATTTAAATCAGTGAACTATGATACCTAAGTATGATTGAGAGTGGGGTGGTTGTGTTTTGTCCTTTTGACTTGGGGCTAAATGCATCAGTTTGAAAAAAGCTGGGGTAATCCTGCAATGCCTTTTAATGAGAATCCTCCCTCGAGGTTATGATGCCACTCTATTTGTTCTGGATAGATAATACCCAAGTAGCCACAAACAAAGCTAACGAACAAATAGTAGTGCCGGTGTCATTACAGAGGATTTCACTTATTCAAAGTGTGATGTTGCCATTAATGAATGACTCTTACAAACCGCCAAGTGAATTAGCAGCAAGTGAAAATTAACTACCTTTTAAGTTAGGGAAAATGAGACTTACAGCAGAGTCGTGTGATGAACATTTAAATATAGACTGTGTAGTACAGTACTTAGCCTCAGAAAGACTCTCCACACAGATTTGGATTTTTTTGTTGCTGTAGTGTTTTTTCATTTCTGCCTGAAAACGCTTACTGCTGACCAACAGAAAAAAAATGTAGTTTGGCATCCATTTTTCCAAGTGGATGAACCGTGCAAGATAGTGACCATGTGACTGTTTAATCTTTCAATTTGAATGCTCAATCAACCTGGCTTACGTGTGTGGAGGTGACTGTACCATTTCTATGCTACAGGTTCTTGGGTGTGCAGTGGATGTATAGGTTTTTGTCACAGTTTCGTTACATGGAAATTTTAATCTTCTGGGGAAGTTTTTATTTGGAAGAATATTAGCACATTTTTCCCTGTGTTTCTCTCTCTCATACACACACATGCACACACATAATCTTGTGTATATTTATATATTTTTTTTAATGATCCCTGTGTATACAGCCTACCAGATGGCCATTATATTACATGTATATTATACAGAATATAATAAATACACCATTTAAGATTATATTTTCAGTATTGAAATCCTATGCTGGGCTTTTGCAGTATTATGTACTGAGCTAATGCTCTCCTCCTAATGCATACTTCTATATATGGTGATTTAGCCCCATGGCTATGAATTCTTGTGAAGTGGACATTTGTTTTGGATTACATTTTATCCTAAGGTAAGCAACTATTACATTTGGTATCGTTTTGTTGTAACAGAAGAGTCTACACTAACAGACCCATAATTGTTAATTTGCAGATGTGAGAATTCAGCAGTGCAAAGCTTGATTTATTTGCTTGCCCAGTGCTATGTTCTGTAATTAACTTTGGCTTCCTTTCATGTGGGACAAAAAAAATATGTTCCATGGGGAATCATCCAAGAGTGTTGAATTCAGATGTAGTACTTAAATCCCTTTTAATTTAATTTTTCTCCACTACCTTTTATTACTTCACAACTCTCACTTACTTAGAAAGATTTAAAATGGTAGAATATTTTTTTGAAGGGTAGAGATTTGGACTTGGAAACCAGGAGTCAGATATCCAGATTCTTTCTCCTTTCTTTTAATGGAGTGAGAAAAGATATAATGATGTGCTAAAGGTTCTTGTGATGTCTACAGTCTCTAAAGTTATACTGAGGCAATTATGAAATGTACAGCCTATTAAGGAGGACTCGTGGAATATACACATAGTTCAGATATTCAAATTTTTGGCAGACATAAATGCTGTCCTAGGCTGAGGATAATCAATTCTAAATTATTTGGATGCTGTTGTCCTTAATTTTACAGCAAATGCCTACCTAAACACTCTGTCAGAATCCAGGATGAAGTCTTTGAATAAAGTATAATACTTTTGTTTTCTAGATTAGAGATGAAAATCAGTTTAAGAAAGGAACCGAACTACAAAACCTTGGCCCTGCACATGAAAGGCACAACTTAGGTTTACATAACTGCTATGAAAACATACCCAGGGTCTAAGCAGACATTCTTTTCTTCTTTAACCTTGATAACAGAGTGTTTCTCAAGTTACCCCCAGAAAGCAGAGATTTGAGTTACTGGAGGAAACATTTAAGCACTGTTGTGTCATTTTTCTGTGAGATTTAGAAAAGGCTTTGTTAAAAAAAAAAAGTTTCAGAAGTGATAAGCACTTAAAAAAAAATGGATCATTTTATCAATTTCTCAAATAACCTGCAATTAAAGGAAGATATCGACAAGTTCATTCTCTCCGCTGACTGTCACATTACTGGTAATGGGCTGTGGTTCACAGAGAAACCATGTTCATGTGAGTCATAATTGTTTCAGTGTTTTCTGTTCTAAACTGAAACAGTGGATCAGAACTGCATTGCTTCTGGAAGACAAGGTGCAGCTGATGCAAAGGAACTCTACCTGCATTGAATAATAAGAATATTCTTATTAACTGGCAAAGTCTGAAAATGTCTTGTTGCCTTTTGGCAAGTTTAGGTATCTGCCCCTACAGAACAGTCTATCAGAGCATATTACTGAGATTAGTGAACCTAAGAACAGACCATTTACACTTACAGACAAACCTTTCCACTGTTGCCTTCTTCTTCCGTGCAGGAGGTCTTTTGGCCAGCCATGTCCTTCCCAAGACCTTTTTCTTACTAAGCTTTGCTTTTTTTCTGGGAATTGAACTTCAGAGAGATTAAAGAGGTCATGTCCTTTTAGAATTAATCAGAGACATTTGACTAGCTGCTGCTGCCTTTCCAAATTCATGAAAAGTTTTTAACTTGCATGTTGTTTTAAAAATCAAATCCTTGAACACATTCTACATCTCTTCCATTAATGAAACACACACGCGCACACAAACCCCTTACTCAAACATTAAAGGTAAGTTTTTGGTAACTGACTTTTTGATCAAGGGCACTGTGCAGCATATTCATAACTTGTATTTCTCTCCTGAAAGGCCTTCTCAAGAAATACACGCTGGGCTTGGAAGGATGGAACAGATCACTCTTTAAAACTTCCTTAGAGGCAAAACAACTGTCTTTCTGGATTTATACTGCAAGAAATGGAACCACTTATTCCATCCCTTTAACAATAATAGTTTTCTTTAATTCCATTCTATTTATACTGGGAAAACTGAATACAGGATCTTGGACTGATTTTCCACTTTGGTCTTTACAGTGGACTCCTGTGGGTTGTAAAGGACTACAGATGTAAGTTGTGATCCAGGTATTCTTGCAAATTCTAGTGTTTCACTAGTTGCACACTCTTCGCCACTGTCCATGTCATTTAGTGCAGTTGAAGTAATAAAATTTTATGTTTATCAGGTTATATCAAAGGTCCTTCTACTTCAACATCCAGTCTGTCACTGATTGCACCAAAAGAACATGGCAAGCCTATAGTGGTATTTCCTCTGAAAGTTTTCTCACCCTGTGTGTCTGTGTTGCTCAGAAGGTTCCTGAGTTATGAGTAACAGCTTTCTATTTATATTCAATAGCCTGCAGTGGATTCTCCTGCTAATAGTCTGTGTGTGGAGTGACTCTTGCCCCACACCTCCATGCTAATCTTTTGAATGTTGCTATATACGATGAGTCCGTTTGCACTAGGAGTAGAGCAAGCCATGATGGCAGGTTTAGGAGAACAGAAACACTTCTTACTGACTACCCGCAGAAAACAAGGGTAAATTTAGTCCTTAAAATTATCATTAAACACACTGTGAATTAAACACATTTCCCATTAATTCTCTGGTATGTCTAGAATTTAATTTTACTATTTCAATGTTAAAAATCCGTAGTTGAATTTCATCAGCTCTCCAGCAAACTAGTTGCAAACAGAAGGATCCCAGAAGGACTGAAAACTCAGGATACTGAAGTCAATGCCTTTCTTTTTCAAATTTGTTCGAGACATTTCCTATAAAGGGTTTTTATTTCAATGTGACCACAAACCACAAACAGGATTGAAAATTGAAGATTGCGTGTGAACATGAAGAACAGAAATGTTTTTCTTTCCAGACATAAATTCTATTTACTCCAGATAAAGACAACTCCATGTTTCACTTCCTTCATGGTGATCCATCCTTACATATTTTGCTTTAATCCAAGAATAATAACATGTAAACCTTCTCACACGGAATGCAGGGAGACAAACCTCTAATGGCTGTGAGATCCTTACTGAACCTTTTTAATCCCTGATCAGAGGCGAATCACTAAATCACAGTAGTGACAAATGCTGATATTTTATTTTCACCCACTGGAAACTTACAGCATTTTTTCTTTTTTTTTTGCATGTTGTAAACATCAAAACATTTTATATATTCTGAACACTAAAGAGTTAGAGATGCGTGACTCAGCTTTGCTCTCTCATTCATTCTGGTGAAACAACATTTGAAACTTCATGTGAACAAGCTTATCATCTGACCTCAAGACCTTTTTTAAGAGCTGAACACAATCACTTACACCAGTCATCCAAACCAGTATTCATCAATTTGCAAATAAGCAATAGCAATCAGTAACTTGTCGCTGTCCTAGCCTGAGGGCAGCTAGGGAAGACTGTTTCTAAGAGCAGCTAGACTATTCCTGCTTTCCATCTGTCTGCTGGGCTGTACCTCTCCCAGGAGTTACTTCCCTACCCCAGAGGGACTGCTGGGAAGAAAATGCTACCTTGCACTGTCTCAAACTCTGTCTCCTCCTCTTGTTCATCTGTGCTGGGGATCTGCAGCAACCCTGCAGAGCCCTTTTCCACAAAGTACAGCAAACAATCACGTAAGTGTCAGGTAAGGCAGGAATCCCTTTGTGGCCTAATCTGTTAATTAGAATCGCTAATACTGATTAACTAACTTGGAGGGATCTAGCCCAGCAAAATTCAGTCTCCAGCTTAGATTTTATGTCAAAGATTCTGATTTATGAAAATAAAATAGTCCCACAATTCACAAAGCATCAGTTCTCTCAGTTAATAAAATACAGATAAACTGAGATTATCAATGCAAATGTAAAGTACCTGACATCTATGCTGCCATCTTAAAAATGTTGAATCAGAAAGGTTTTCATGTTAGCTGTTTCACCAGCAATCATTCTGGGTCATTCATATTAATGTTGTTATCACTTCTTTATTAGGCAATGTGTTTTACTGTAGTTCATTAATCTCCAGAGTGGCATCTTGTAAGCTATACACAAAATATAGCTCTAATCAGCACTAGTATCATACTGCTGCTATTATTATGATGCTACATTTGCACAGGGAAGATCTCTGTTTATTTTTATTTACATTCTACTCCTAGATTTTAGTTTTATTTTACTCCTGGAATACTTAAAAGTCTTTAGGATTTTTAAAGAACATGGACCCCAAAAGCTCAGTGTTGAGAGTCCCAGACATTGTCTATGTATTTACACTCAGTTTTTAGGCCTTGTATTACATGATGCTTTTGTTAAGATGCTTGGCCTTGTCAATACTAAAGCCTCCTTGAACACATTCAGCAGTCTAAATTTGGGGATTTTTAAGTGTTAAAAGTTGAGAATGAATATCAGATATCATCTCTCCTTTATGAGATGGGACAAGGGTTAATCGGTCTTGACAAAGGTGATAAAAGCAAGCTGCAAAACTTAGAATCATTCAAGTAAACACTCTTTTGTGCTTTAAATTGAAGAGTATTTAGTAATTGATATAACTTTTAATAATCAAAGATCAATCACAATTGTGGTCACCAGATTATTTTCTATTTTGACCTGATCTAACATCACCCTGGCCTAATGTGGAAGCTGGATCCTATTTTGTGCAGGTGTTTGGACTATAGGACCTCTGTAAGTCCCTTCTAATCTTAGTTATTGCATTATACTACCCATTTTGATTTTGCATTAATATGATGACATCAATTCCGTTGAGGCTTTTCATGATGCAGAGTTGTCTGAACTCAAAGTTGAAGTCAGAAGCAAGTATTATTGCTACAGTAAAAGAGGACTCCTTTTTCCCCACTAATTCTTTTGTTCTGCTAAAAAATAGGGACATTTCTCTTATCTGTTCACTTTGAAGGTGATCCCATGAATGTGAGCAGAAAATCTGTGAAGAAATTAAACCTGACATGAACAAGGGTGACAGGTGAATCTGGCCTGACAGATTTTTGCAATTGTAGTTCTTTTTTGTCGATAAGTATGTGCAAACCAACTCTGTTTTCTACATGTGTGGCCAATGTAAGTATTCACTGAATAATTTTTTTCAGAGAAAATCAGATTGTAGATGGTTAACAAACTATTCATATTGAATGCTCACTATTTATAGCATACAAGTGGTCACTCAAATCAGAGGGGACAGATTTTGCTCTCCAGAAGAATGCATCTGTATTTTCTCTGTGCTATAGCTAATGGTGGAAGTTAGGTATTAACAAGTAAGTAAATATTCCAGAATTAACATTATCCTGATAATTCATGTAAAATCTGAGGGAGTGTGTAACATTTTCAGAAATATTTCACCAACTGACAACAAATAATAGCATTCTCTCAAATAATGGCTAACTGAAATCTTTGTTTGCATTTACAGAGTATTTCCTGATTACTTTTTGATTTATTTGCCCAGCTCTTCAGGCATTCCTAATAGCATTTCACAGAAAATATTACCAACGTTTCTTTGTGCATTTAGGCTCAGCCCTATGAGCTCAACATCTGCAGCTCTTTATAGTAAAACTATTTAATACTGTTGTCCTCCAAAAAGATACACAGTTTATGTCATGGGTGCAATGGGTGTCTGTACTTTAATCTTGTTGGGTTTATGGTTCACGTAGAATAAGTGAAGGACAAACATAAGCATGTCAGGCAAGAACAGTTTATGAGAAACACAAAACCTTTAAGAACATTGCACTCACTTGAGAGAACATTATAAAAGAAAAAAAAATCCACTATATAGAATACTGTTGATACAATTGCAAGCAGAAATGTTTTAAGCACATTTAAGTGCCAGTTTCCAAGAACATCTGTTTATATCAACATTGCCCGTTCCTTTTTCTGACTGGTATTTAACTCGATTCTTCTTTACAGATTTTGGTGCTTGCCGCAGATTACACTAAGAAGGCAATGAGGGTCAAAGTTTAAAAACTTTCTTGGCTGCTTTTCTCTCCCCCTAATGTTTTGCACACAATATGATTGTGAAGTTTGATGTTGCCTTTGTACTTAAACCAAGAGACTCCATGTTTTTTTCCCCAAGGCCTTAGTTTACAGAGTCCTGCTACAGTTTTATTTCTTCATTTTTTTCCCCAGGCTACTATTCATAATTCTCCTTTTTATGGAGAAAATATAGGAGTAGAGATGTGACTTTCTGAGTATAGAAGTAATATGGAAGGGAAGCCTGTCCTTCCTCCAGAGGTTAGAGGTGAACCAAATTCTCAAACTGTGGGCGAGTCTATGTGTCTGTGCAGGTTTTGGAGGAGAAGAGGAGAATATCAGGGAGGGGATCAGGACTGGAGGTGGTAATGTGACTTTTTTTTCTCATGACAAAATAAGAATGCAGAAAGGATACATGCCCAGTTGCATGGAAATGCTCTTTGCTCCCACACTATACATATGACATAAAGCCGTTGAAAGCTCAGGTCTGTGCCTCAATGGACAAATAACATGCTATGATATTTATTTTTTTGAATGCTCAGCTGCTGATGAATATGCTTGTTAATATTTTTTGAGTGTATCTAAGAGCTATGTGTGTAGAATATAATCCAAGGAAGCACAAAATTATTTTTTGCAGAGCTCATTGCAGTCTGATGTGTGCACAAGGTATAAAATCTACTTAGCTATTTGCATTAATAAATAAAAAGTGTGCTTGATTTTTAATAGCTGCATGATAAATTAAATAGCATTATCTGATCTGGAATGGCTTCTGATCTGTGACAGGTGGCATAAGTGTACAGATGCTTGAGTGTTTTTTAATATTGGTTTGCGTTTTTTCCCTGAAAGGTTGCTGTGGACATAAAAAAAAAAAAAAAAAAAAGAAAATAGAAGAAAAGAAAATCGATTCATTTCCAATAAAAAAATTGGGAGTACAGGTGTGGAATGACTGGTTTAATGGCAAAAGTATCAGTTTCATAGCATCTGTATCAACTTATGTGAAAATGGACCAGCTGGAAAAAGTTAAATCAGCATGAATCATTCGTGCAAAAGGTCACTGATCTAAAAATATACATCCCAAGAAAAAGATAAAAATTATGTATGCAATCTAAAATTGCCAAGTAAAAATTAAAATCCTTCTAAACAATCTAAACTTAGGACATTAATTAATTTGAAAGTTAAGTGGGAAGAGGCAAAAAACCACCCTGTGATGTCACTTTCATTAAATGGAACACAGCTAAGGAGATAAAAGAAGATCATGCAGAGCCCAGGGGGAGATTAAGCCTCTTATCTCTCTGTGGGAGGGGAGAGAGCATAAATACAGGTAGTATTTTGCGTACAGAGAAGAGGCAGGAACCCTGAATGACTGAGTTTTAATGTGCACTTCTATCACTTAAGTGTACTTTCGCATAGCAGAAGATATGGATACAAGTGCTGAGGATCATAAAGTCCTGTGGTAAAATCTCATTACAGCATCAAGCACTGGCAGAAGCACGTTTGCAAAGACTAACATGCCACTTGCTGCCCAAATAAAGATTGGACATATAGACGCACACATTGTCCCATAGGACTTTTCCTAGAAAATATGGCTCATTTAATTTTATCAGTAAACAACCCTCTTACTCTTTTCTTAGCCATCCAATTACAGCAAACGGGGCAGATGGGCTTACACTAAGCTGTTGTCAATAATATAGTGCCATTAAAATCAAGGGAATAAGACTGATTTGTACTAATACCTATAGCAGGCCCAGAATATTTACAGAATGCTTTGATTTTTCTCCTGCCTGCCAGTTGCCTTTGTTCTATTTTAAAACCTCATGTGCGTGCATCTCCATCTCTCCACCTCTCTTTTCTTTGAATCTGGTAATACCACATTGTGGGGGCACCTTTTGTGTGACATCACTTCATAATTGTGAAGTTTGTAATGGGCTTAATGAATTCCTCTTATTTCTTGGAGTGTCCATTTCTGCTTGATGTCAGAAGGTATCCTTTTTCTGGTGAGTTTATTGACTTTGTTATTTTGCTTGTATTTATTTCTACAACTGTTTTCAAAGAGAGGTAGGAGGACACATAGAAGGAAAAACTATTGCTATAAAAACTCTTCGGGGTGAGAGAGATGAAGGCACTTTGCACCATTTTCTAAAGATGAATAAATTCCAAGTGTGTTTAATTTCCCGTGGCAGTCCTTTTCACTGCCTCATCTCCTTAACTGTGGGTTATCAACACAGTTGTAAATCCAAGATTAGACTGGTTGGTGAGTCACTGCATCAGCAAGCAGGAAGCAAAATAGAAGCAGAAGGTCAAGCAGGGGACTGTTGCGTTAAAAGAGGGAGGAAGGTGATGGGAGTATTCTGTGCTACTGAATGGTTGAGCTGTAGGAGAGAAGAAGCTGAAAATAACATTATTTTGAGATTATCAAAGGCTCAATTTAGCAGCAACTTCAGTGAGGTTGTGGTAGACATTTACATATTTGGTGGAAACTGAGAAGATACGTTCAGATAAACAAGGGTTGAGTAATATAAGGTAACACAAATATTTGCCCTGTCAATTAATGCATAGGAACAAAACTGTGTTTTAAGAAATAAAGCCAATTATTCTAATTATGTGCAAGCATATGTGTTATTGTTGCTGCCTTTTGATACAGCTATCATTGGCAGGATTCCTCCCTCGAGTGACTTTCTGAGCAATGTTCCCACACTGGCACATTTTGTTGTGGGCATTATCATGTAAAACAAATAAAAGTATTTATTTCCTAATTGTTTACAGTACTTACTGCACAGTTTCTAAAGCATGGGAGACCAGTGTGATGTGATTGTTTTTCTATCATATTTAGTTTTCTCAAAAATAAACACTTGAGTTATTTGTGTCTTCGTGACACAAAATGTCCTTCCAATATAGAGCATAGCAATAGATCAGTCAAGATTTGCAGCATGGTAAAAAATTCCCTTTTCTGCTTGTACATTAGGGCTTTGATTTTTTTTTTCAGTAATTTTTACAACAATTTGTAAAACACTTATCTTCCACTGTAAAGGTTTTGGCCAAAGTTGTTGCTGGTTAAACCAGCTTTCTGTCTCCAAAGTGAAATTGCCTCTTCAAGTGACATAATTCTTCATCCAACAAGAAACAACATCAGCACTTTCAGGTGAAGATATTAGATGAAGAAAAGCAAAGGATAATCTAGTGCTTCTCTCCAAAACTTACCAGTTCTGGCTACCAAAAAAGTTCCAGCCATGTTTGGATCATCACTGCTAAAAGTGCGAAGGGACACTATTTCTGACCAAAAAGAAAAATTCCTGGCAGCACCCAGTAATTATGAATTTATTCAGGAAAGGGATGTTTACCCTTCAGATACCCAGGAGGACTTCAAAACATCTAGATCTGTGCTGGTGTACAAAATCCATGGCAAGAACCCACACTCAAGTCATGAACAGGGTAACTACAGTCAACAGTCAGTGCTCATCTCCACCTACTTCCCTTTTAGTAGTCTGGTGCCACTGTGTCTCCAGTGATCTTGGCACTCCTTTCTCTCACAAAGGCTCTCGGGAGTGCCTTCACGTTTGTGATGTCTCAAATTGTGGAACAGTCCCAAAGCAAATGTAACCCTTTTCAAATTTTCACCAAGATGTTGTTACACGTATTAGTGTAAAAAAAGTATTAATGTTCAAGTTCATAAGCTCTGAAGTGTATTGCTGTTTGCACATTGTTTATCACAATTTAACTTTGTTTTCACATCATGAACTAGATAATGAGTATGACATTCCTATTTATATACATTTGCAGGCTCTTACCATCCTCTCTACTCTGTTTATAACAGGCTTTTATGAGTTATGAAAAATCCAAAGCCAAGCCAGTTATGCAAACAGCCAGAAATAAGCAGCACGCTGTGCAATTATGGCTGAGTGTTAAAAGGATCTTTACAGACTTGTTGAACTGTTCTAATTGTGTCAGGTTATTCAAATCAGCAGTCCTTACTGCTGGGGATCAGGCCCAGCCAGCGCGAGTTTATGAAAGGCAAGTCCTCCTGCTTGACCAACTTGATCTTTTCTATGACAATGTGACCTACTTGGTGGATGAGGGAAAGGCTGTGGATATTGTCTACTCAGATTTTAGTAAAGCCTTTGGCACCATTTCTGACAGAATTCTCCTGGAGAAACTAGCTGCTCATGGCTTGGACAAGTTCACTGTTCTCTGGGAAAAAAAATGGATGGTGGGCCTAGAGAGTGGTGGTGCATGGAGTTACACCCAGTTGTTGGCTGGTCACAAGTGGTATTCTCCAGAGCTCAATGTTGGGACCAGTCCTGTTTAATATCTTTATCAATGACCTGGACAAAAGGATTGAGTGCCCCCTCAGTCAGTTCACAGGCGACAGACACACAAGTTGGGCAGGAGTATTGATCTGCTGGAGGGCAGGAAGGCTCTGCAGAGGGATCTGGAGAGGCTGGATCAATGGGCCAAGGCTAATTGTATGAACTTCAACAAGGCCAAGTGCCAGGTCCTGCCTTTGGGTCACAACAACCCATGCAGTGCTGCAGGCTTGGAAAGTGGAGTGGCTAGAAAGCTGCCTGGCGGAAAAGGACCTGGGGATGCTGGTTGACAGGCAGCTGAACATGAGCCAGCAGTGTGCTCAGGTGGCCAAGAAGTCCAATGGATCCTGGCTTGTATCAGAAACAGTGTGGCCAGCAGGACCAGGGCAGGGATTGTCCCTTTGTACTCAGCACTGGTGAGGCCACACCTCATATCCTCTGTCCAGTTTTGGGTCCCTCACTACAAGAAAGATGTTGAGGTGCTGGAGTGTGTCTAGGGAAGTGCAGTAGAGTTGATGAAGGATCTGGAGCACAAGTTTTATAAGGAGCAGCTGAGGGAGCTGGGGTTCTTTAGCCTAGAGAAAAGGAGGCTCGAGGGTTTACCTTTTCACTTTCTGCAACTACCTGAAAGGAGATTGCAGCCGGGTGGGGGCCAATTTCTTCCAGGTAACAAGCGTCAGGACAAGAGAAAATGGCCTGAAGGTGGTATGAGGGGGTTTAAATTGGATATTAGGAAACACTGAAACCACTGAAAGGTTAGTCAGACACTGGAATAGGCTGTTAGGGAAGTGGTGGAAGTGTTCAAAAGGTGTGCGGATGGGGCACTTGGGGACCTGGTTTAGTGGTTAACATGGTGGTGCTAATTTAATGGTTGGCCTTGATGATCTTAGGGGTCTTTTACAACATAAAAAATTCTATGATTCTGTGATTCTAAGACTGTGAGGTCCCACACGGCCGTGAAACAGTAAGTAGTGAGCAATTGCCTGCTGTCTCCTTCAGTATAAAATACAAAGCATCCGATTGAATTAGTTAACTGTTCAAAGAAAACTCATTAATTCACTTCCATAGGCAATTTTCCAAAAATTGTACAACTTTGTACCACAGCTTGTTGCGGACACTAAAATTTTACAGGGTTTAAAAATGCAACAGCGCAAATTACTGGAAATGCAATTGATCAAAGACAATGAAATACAATGTGAAAACCTCTGAGCTAGGAAGTCCTGAAGCTGGGAGGATGTTATGAAGAAGTGCCACCGCTTACCTGGTCTCCTTTTTGTTCTTTTTCTCTCAGCATCTGTTGCTGACCACTGTCAGGGAAGTATGGGGCTAGTTACTCCTTTTGTCTGGGACACTGTAGCTGTTCTTCTGTCCCTATGTTCTGAGAGGCACGATGTGGTGGGCTGAACTGGCTTATGCAACACACTTTTGCCTCTTCCAGATTTATTTCAGATCTGCCTGTATTTCCTCTTCCACAGTCCTGGCACACCTGACTGATGATCTGTCCCCATGCTGGGCTTTGCAGCCCCAACCTCCTTAACCTTTGGTAACCATCTTGGACAGGCAGAGCCAAACTTTGGATATGAAAACAGAGGAAGGCTGTGCCTCCATATGGTTGTGAGGATACTGTGGTATGCCAGAGCAGAATGAAGCCATGGAACAGTGCTATGGGAGTAATTATAGCCGCTGTACACTTCCTGGCCTTTCTTGTCCCCCATGAATCGACATCTGGGCTGAGGGTTGGAAAATGAACCATCTCCATCTGCTGTAGGCAGTGCCTCTGTGCCAGAGGACATTTCAGCCTTTGTGAAGTTTGGGATCACTGGTGATTTTCCTGGATTTGTACTGCAGTATAATGTGGCACACTAGCTTCCTGCTGTTCTGGTTTGCAGTGCTGATCATCACATGTCTACAATATCTTGCCCTTTTCATGCACCGGCATCATCAGCTACTCCACCTTGTGTTCTCCACAGCTCCATTGGCTACCCTGGGAGTAGAGTCTGCGGGAGGTTTTGTATGTGAATAGGCTCTGCATTGCAACTTATGTCTCTAGGGCCCCATTTGTGACTGAGAGACTGAACAGAAACATCATGAAAAACTACAACAAATATGTGAATGTCAAAGAATGCAAAAAACATAGTGGAAGAAGAGAAGAAAGAGAATTATGAGAATTTGAACCTGAGCTCCTTGTTGACATCTTACAACATGCTTCATGACGTCCCTGAGGAACTGTGCTCAGCAGAATGGCTAAGGTCAATAGAAAGCCTGTATACCATATGTTTTACCCAAGTGGACTTTTAAGGCACTGGCACTGGCAAAGGCAGTTTAGCAAGTATGCATCTGTCCTTTCATTGCAACATGGAAAAATTGTAATCAGCACAAAGTTTTGCCAGAAGAACTTTCTGGTGCAGACATGACCTCAGTCCTCTACTACAGGAAACACAGGCTAATATTTGTGCAACAGAACTATGTGTGCAAAAATCTCTCTTGCAACCGTACAGGAATGTGAAGCTGAATAACCAGTTAGATGGTGAGCTGACTGTTCATACAGTCCAAAGAACTGTGCATATACACAAACTATAACCCAGCTAGAAATCATGCTTTCTAGCACATAATATTCTGAAATTTTGGAGGAAGTTTCATTTACTTTTTTATTTCTATCCTTATTTTCCTCCTCAAGAAAGGGATAGTTTTTCTTTGCCTTCAGTAACACATGTTCACACTACTTTTAGTATTTATGATAAAAAGCTATGATACTATTTCATTATGCAGTTTATTATGAAGATTTCTGTTTTTCAAGGAATGGTGTAGTTACAAACATAATTTCCTCCTTTTTGTGCGAGAAGAACTGTATTCTGCATTCATTCCATTGGGCAGCAGTTTCCCATGAGTCATAGGTACTGCCTCATGCACATGGTACGAAGTCTTTTTATCTGAGTAATAAGATTAAAGTGGAAAACCTTTTAATCAACATGAGTACTAAATTTAAATGGAGAAAGTACTTTGTGATCAGCAGAGATATCATGTCCCCCCCTCCCGTGATTAGAAGAAGTGACACGTCTTTGCCACTAGCTGACTTGTGTGTGTGTGTGTCACTTGTGTTGCCAGCAGCAAGAGTTTCATGTGCTGATCCTAATGAGTCGCGACATGTATTGTTAATTGTTCTGACATGAATTTTTCTTTTGCACAGACGTTGTGTGTAGCATTAACAAAGTACCAGCCAAATACATCACTGTATCACTGTTTTCAAGGAAAGTTGTTCCGTAGAAAATGTATTGAAAAGCAGCTTCATATTAGGAATGTAGTTTCAGCTCTATATTAGGATGAGCATCTCATCAAAATTATTTTGGGGTAGCTTTGGAATGTGCAATAAGGTAACATAAACGGAAATGACACACTGAAAATCAATTTATGAAAACAGAGAACTGCTATCAGCATGATATAAATACATACCAGACAAATGACTTTGTTTTTTATTACACAAAGCTAGAGATGAAGTCAAAGTAGTGAAGACATGCATTTTAGAAAGTGAGGGAGCAGTTTAAGCAGGCAGTAGAAGGCCTTCAGTCTGCTGGTGTGTGATCAAACAATTTTAATCAGAAACCCATCTCCTTTGGCATGCAGAATTGAAATTTAAGTTCAAAAATACAGAAAAAATATAATCAGTAAGGCTATTTAGGGAATTGTATACAAAATAATGATTTTCCATTTTCCCACTGAAAGGAACATAGAATATCTTAAGATAATGTTGGGTCTTACTTTCTTACTGCAGTCTTAGAGTGGTGCTCAGGGTTGGTTTTCCTGACTGGAAGAACTTTCTCTTGAAATTCAGAAGCCACCATTTCTATTATGCTTTCAGTATTCCTGCTTGATAGCCATACAAGATGTGGCTGTCCTGGCTAGCTAAAAGAATGGAAAACAAGGACATTTTTCTTTTATGTAAGCTGTAACATCAGAGAATACCCTCTCCAGCACATACCTACCGGCAGTGTACATCTCTGAAGAAAAACAAAAGAATTCAAAGTATTACAATACTTATTAAAATTACACTTTGGAAAGTGTAGTCTTTTTTTTTTTTTTTTAAACACATACTCTCTCCTTTCTTTCTGTAGGCCTAGAAATAATTGACCTGGATTTCAGTCTTGAGTTACATGTGAACGCACAAAAAAAAATAGTCTGGCTTTATCTAACTACCATTTTTACTATAATTGCTGCTGTTTTTTACAGTTGCTCTACATTGATTTCTGTACTTTAAAGGTTTTCTCTTGCTGTCTTGTGCAATAACATATGTAATTACAGACTCACAGAAAACACTGAGTAAGGAAAGATGCTATGACTATAAATCCCAACATTTAGATTTCTGCACAGATGGATATCTGGCTTTGTATATCTTATTTAGACCCAGGATACTGAGATGGTATTCATGTCACAGACAGCTGATACATGAATAATAGATTCAAAATAATAGTATAAATAACTCCCCTCCCTAAGCAGAGATAAACATGAACCCCAGCTGGAATATGCCTGAATAAAATCTCTTTTCTAAATCCTTTTAGAAATCCTCTAAATACACCAGCTATTTGCAAGACATGCTTTCTTAGAGATTCATGAGTTTATAAGTTGGTATCACATGGAAACAAAGAGGTATTCCTTTTTCTTCTTCTCAGTTGCATACTGTAGTTCATAATTTTTTAGAGAATCACAGCAAATATCATCAGGAGGGAAATTAACGCTAGATACGACTAATCCCAACCACGCAGGAACATCCTGTTGTTCCCTGCTATAGTTATTGGTGGTTTTATTCTCCATTAAACATTTTTACATCAAATTAGTGGCAACACCAACATCAGTTTACATTTAATCTAGCAGTTTGCTGATGGTATCCAAGGCTATAGCTTACAGTAGTAGTTGGGTCATTTCAGAAATACCCATTTGATAACAGAAAAAAATTTGATTTTTTTAAATTTTGAGGACAGCTCCATTTGGAGGATATGGAGGAAGAGGGGAGAGCCCCAAAGCAGTGTAACCAAGACATGACTAGGCCTGTCAGCTGCCGAATGACACAGTGTCAAACCACTCCTCTGCCTGACTAAAATAAAAAATTTTAACTTCATAGAATTTCATAAGAACATGAACTAAGTCTAAGGACTAGAGTCTTGTCAAAATTTGAACCTAGATATGGGGAAGTGTATAAGTGAAATTTTTTTGTAGACCAATAGACTTCCATAAAATGCTTTGGGATTGACAGAACAGGAATTTTGACACAGAATTTTCCCCCCCTAGGTTTGTTGTTTTCTTTTGTTTGGCTTTGTTTGGGTTTTGTCTTGCTTAGTTTTGCTTTGTTTTGTTTTGTTTGTTTTTAAAGAAAGCCTTTAGCTTATTTAAAATGTAAGTAATATGTCTTGGCTTGAGTTTTGTCTTTGTTGCTATTAGGTTTATAGCATTAGACAAAATGAATTAGATTATTTCTCACAGCTCTGTACCTCTTTATAAAGGTCAGTGTTTAGCTATTGAAAATGTTGGAAAGAAGATACATGTGGCATTTGGTGCTATCGATCTGTTTATAATGTATCATAGTGGCCTCCAGTACTTTAATTTCCTTACTAGCCCACTTTCAAGGCTGCTGTCAAGGTGGGAAAGAACGTTTTATGTCTTTCATGACTTTCTCTGTCCTTACCTTCTGCCTGCATTTCAACACTTCACAAAGTCTTTTTATCTTTGGACTCAGGTTTTCTGTATTCAGGAGAGTAGTTAGTTAGTCTGTAGCCCTTTTTATTTCATCTCTTATGTCTCAAAGAATTTAGCACCATATCAAATATGTTATTATCCAGTACACGCTTACTGTGAAGAGATGAGATGCTGAAAATAATGTAAAAATTAAATATTCATTGACTTGAAGGTTAATTTGACTAGGAGTGCATGTGTGTAGGAGGAGTATGCTTGCAAGCTCTATAGTAAGTACGTTTCCAAATTATATAAGTGGCAGGCTGATTTCAGAGCTATAACTTTTCATCTGATGGACAATGGAAATGGAAATGAATATACGAAAAAAAATTCTTGCAAATATACTGTCTCACTTATGCTAATGGAGCAGATCTATACAATCCATGGAGCAAATCCATAACAATGGAGTTAATCCATATTTAGATAATATATCTGGGATCAGGGTGAGGGTTCTTATTGATTTAGTCCTTAGCCCTACACTTGGTGTTCCTAAATACCTGAGATGAAAGGCTGAATTTTTGGTTGTTTAATTTCCATGGTAAAGCTGAGAGTGCTGGCTGTAAGAAAGTATCAAAAGTTATTCATATTGCCTCCCATTTAGAAGTTGCTCTGTGGGCTAGAAAGGTGCTTTTGTGGGAAATGTAGAACAATATTCTGAATGTGAATTAAAAATGAAAAACTTCTTAGAGTTTTGCAATATCTGGAGACTCCAGACACAGGAATGAGAGTGAAAAGCAGAAACAAAGTAGCATATGTTGATAGATGGATAAAAAGAGAAGTGGCTTCCAAGGCAAAAAAATCTGAAAGCCCTAAGATCCAAGAGGTTTAAATAAGCCTTTAAATTTTGGTCTCAATTCCACTGGAGACCCTAACAAGTTAGAAATTAGGATACAGTTAGTAGTTTTCATAGCCTGTTCTTGGGTTTGTGGGCAATTTGTAGTTGTTTTTAATTATGTCGTAACTATTGGTCTAAGGGAGCTGGAATTTTTTTCCATTCCTCTGCACTATCTTTTAGCATATTTACAAAATGTAGTCAGAAAGAAGATTAAAAGTAGATTTTCTAATGCTGAAATGTAATGGTTAGTTTCGGTTTGGAACTCCCCCTTTTGTTTATCATTCTGCCTGCCTAGGACAGAATTTGATTTGTTTTAAAAGGCCATTGCATTTTATGGACCATGTGATCTTGTAGTTATCTCACAGGCTTGTATTTTCACCACTGACACGTCTGACACACAGTGCACTCGTCACTAGAAGCCACTGCTTACTTTAAAACATTGTTTTCCTAGCATGTGTAAGGTGTTGGCTCCACTTCTCTCCAGAGATTACTGAAGGCTGTTGAATACCTTCTTTGTACATTGCTCAGTGTTGTGGTGCTTGTGTTAATTAGTGGCTGATGTTCTTTCACTACATAGTTCTCTCATATTTTCCATTTGGAGTGTCCCTATACTTTGCTTCTGAGGTGTCCTGTAAAAAAAAAAACCCACCCAAAAAAATATTCAAATCTGAGCAAAAATTCAGCCATTTGAAAACTATTTCTCACTCATCATAGAAGTTCAGTCTTTGTATTATGCTCCCTCTAAAATAAACATTTGAGTTGAGCTTAATGAAATCTCATCTTAAGTTTCTGCCAAACTATTAACAGCGACATTTCTTCTGCCTTCCTCTCAGTGTCTGAATCTGTTTTCTTGTATGTAGATGCATACCTGTACCTTTAGGTATTAACTGAACAGGCAGGGCATTCTTTTACAAGTGACTGCTTAACAAGAATTTAGAGTGTAGAAAGGAGTTAAAATTATAATTAACTTAAATAATTTAAAATAAAATGAAAATTAACATGAAGAGCAAATAAGCTTCACTTGAAGAATTTGAAGAACTCTGTGTGCTTTCGTTTGCCTCAGTTGTATTCCTCTCAGGATAAAGTACAATGATATGACTTTTCCCCATTCCTTTTAACTCTTACTTTACTATTTTACTTTACTATTCAGTGCAGGAAAGCCTAGTGTTAGTTTCAGGACCTAATGTTCCTAGTCTGGAAAAAAAACATGAAGAAAGCTGAGGATAACAGAGAAATGAAGGCTATTCTGAAGGGCAAAAGCCAAGAGAATTATCGATGTTTTAAGGAACTAAGTAATAAACACAAAGTTACAAGGGCATTTAATGATAGGACAGGGGGTAATGAATGACTGTAGGTTTAAATCAGATATAAGGAAGAAATTCTTCACTGTGAGGGTGGTGAGGCTCTGGAACAGGTTGCCAAGAGAGCTTGCAACGGCCCCATCCCTAGAAGTCTTTAGGGCCGGGTTGGATGGGGCTCTGAGCAACCTGGTCTAGTGAAAGGTGTTCCTGGTCACGGCAGGGGGTTTGGAACTAGAGGATCTTTAAGATCCCTTCCAACCCAAAGCAGCCTATGAATCTATGATTCTATGAAATGGAGACAGAATCCATTTTAAAATGAAAATATATAAGGCTTGCTGTAGGTAGTTGAATGAACTAGCAACCTGTTTATGGCATTGTAAAAGAATGTAAGAGAAGACTGACTTTCTGAAGTACGTCAATAGAAACTGTGTCTCAGAAAAAGAAGTTGTTTTACTAGAGGAGCAGCTGGGGGCTGTGTGGAATTGGACACGCTATCACACTGAAGCTGCTGCAGTGTTTCCCGTTGCACAAGTGAGGCAAACTCCATTGCAGGGATTGCACGTGCATCATTTATCTCAGTGTCCTGGCACAGCCAGGAGGTAGTTCATTCTCACTTCGTGGGAAGCCCAGATTATGTCTAGAATTCATATACAAACCTGATAGAATATGAACACATTTATCACTTGCACCTTGAATTCACACTCAGCCACTTAGGTCGTGAACAGAATATTATGCGACGCTTTTAAAAGAGCAATGGAAATGGAGGAAACACATCAGATTTTGTTGTCTTTGGACAGAGGTACAGCAATTGACTGTGAAGAAAGGTTAAAACTGACACACATAAGGGCAACATAAATGATGCCTGGTTTGCTCAGGAGGAGTATGAATAAGTGAAATACAGAGATTAAATGGTGCCCAAGCAAACAAGAGGACAATAGATCATGCTTTAATGTTGGGTAACAGTGAAGGGAAAATGAGAGATCATTACATTTTTAGCATCTGGTACTTTTGTGTTTTATTTGAATGTTGTAATATAACTTTCCAAGCATCATTTGAAAACACAGTGTATCTCCCTCTTTGCTGCTTTGAATCTCTTGGCCACACTATTTAAAAAGGCGTGTTACCTTCCTCTGTCATTGTGGTTTATTGTGACACAACCAGTCCATGATAAATCCTCTTGCATTGCTGCAGTATCTGCAGCCAAATACTCTATTGTCTATGTTGCACTGAATGAAGAGGTAAAAAAATTGTTAGGCCTGTCTCTTCCACTGCCAATTATCTCAATATCAATTTAAAGCAGATTTCTTTGTCTCCATTATAAAACATTATTCTAGTGAAGAACATTGGTATTGCACTGGAAGCTTAAAGATTTTGGTTTTTTCTAAGTGGTGGAATAGGATGGAGGAATGATCTTTACCCCTGAGTTGGAGATTAGGGACTTAATAGTTCTATTTAGAGTAAACAGTGGTCCTACATGTGGTATGCATTAATGGACATACCCCCTCAAATTTCTCGTGAGAGGGTAACAGATCCACACCAAAACTGGTTTTCATGTGCCTTTTTTCTCATTACAGTATTATGGAGGCTAGCCTTGTTAGCCTGTAATTAAAACACATTTCCTATATGCAAGTTTCAAAAACTCCTTTCCATACCTGTAGTGAACACTCTTTAGAAGTCTTATGAAAGGACAGTTTTAGATTGATTCCAAGTTAACATGCAAAAAATTTTGTGATGTGAAGCTGAATAATCCAAAAAAAACTCCAAACCCACCACAACTCTCTTCAACACCCCCAGTAACAGAAAAGCAGAAACAAGTTTGCAAACTTCATCAAGTAGTTTGTATTTATATTTGGCTTTCCAAAACTGATCCAGCCATGCTTTCCCAGACATAGCAACAAACAGGTGAATACATCTGTAGAGATTTTCTTCCTAAAGGGTAAACAGTTTATGCTGTGTAAAACCTTTGACATGCATTCAGCACTTTTTCTCATTATTTTTTATTGCATGTCCTTTTTGTGTTAGAATTTTTGTTGAAATTGCCTCTTGTTCAGTTTCATATACTCTATCAGCAGGGTAGAGTATATGAAACTGAACAAGAAAGGATTTCCTTTCTTGTAGAAAGAAATAATGTGGAATACAGTCTGTATTATGCATTTGCTTTGATTAGACACCAGAGATGTTCACGTATATTTTCAAAGCTAGAAAGATGAATTTTCAAAGTAAATGTACCCTAAATGGCATTAAAAAGAGTGATGGCACCAGTGGTCGCTGAGGATACAGAAGAAATGGATGGAAAGGTTTTCAATGAGAAGGAGAAAAAAGGGCTTTTTTTTTTTTTTTTAATGAGTCTAAGTGAGAGAAATTCTGTTCTCATAAGAAGAGAGAAAACTAAAGCAGGGATTTTTTTTTATGGCAAATCTCTTTTTAAATTTGTGGTCTGGATAAAGATATATGCCTTCTAAGAAGTGATTAATATCTTTTATTAACATCATGTCTCAGAACAAGACAGTAATTTTGTTTGAAATTCTCTGCCAGTAGCTAAATTAGCATGATTGAATTGAGAAAGGTGAAAGCCATAATTTTCATGCTTTATTCAAGTAGTCATTTAAATTATAGAAAAGTGATAGAGGGACTTACATTTTCCTCTGTCACAGAATAATCATGTGTCAGAAAAGCATGAAAAGAAACGCCTGTGAATTAACAATCTGGAGTTCTTTCCCTGAAGATAAAAAGTATTACATATAATCTATAGGCTACTACTGGCACAGACTAATAAATACTAGCAAAAGGTGGTAAAAATTCCAACCCTTTATATCTTTTTTATTTTCAGTGATGAAATTGTCTTTAAAAGCCTTTCTGAGTTAAAGTGAGAAGAGGAACTTTCAAAGCATCTAAAAAAGGGGAAATCTACAACCCCCACATTTCTTTAAAAATTATGAACTCCTATTTCAATAAATTGGAAACTGAATTGAATGTGGAATTCCTAAATTTAGGGCTTGCTATATCCCATTGGACTGATTTATTTATTTTTTTACTTTTGGTTTGCAGAAATGCTCTTTTAAGATCTTTTGAAGTGCTTAGAAAAAGAAAGTTCAAATGAAAACTAAAATGGCAACTAAATACAGGAATAGATAAGGATAAAAAACTCAGAAAATGTTATTGCTGGGGTTTTACAGAGTTGAGTCTTTTTTAGACATAGAATTTTTCTGTACAACAACTTTGTATCATACATAAAATGAGTGAGAGTTTACCTAAAGCTTTAAAACCCCGAAGAATTTCATTAAACTATTATGTCTTGTTGATTTTTTAAAGCATTATTTTTTGTCTCTTGTAATAAATAAATAATAATTAAAAAAAAAAACAAAAAAACAAAAAGCACCTGCAAGAATCAATGCAGGTGAATTTCCTGGTGATTAAGTTGCTTGTTTGCAGTTGTGTCAAAAATTCATGTTTACAGTAGATTGAACAATATGGTTAAATTGTCCTAGTTTTACTTTCTCTACATGGGCAGTGTTACAATTCTACCCCTACCACTGTACGCGAGAAATCACTTTTGGTACCAAGTAAGAAAAAGATGGGAGTATTAAAGAAATCTTTCATAACCCTTGCAAGTGTATGGCATAAAATGGGATTATCATTATCCTCACTTTGTTTTACATAGATAATAGTTTCACAGTTGTCAGAGCAGTATTCAGGTGATTTAAAAATCCATTTTAAATGAACAATAATAATAGCAATTTTATACAATAATAGCAATCTCTGTTAAGGTGTGGCTGATATGAATATGAATTTAGTGCTATCAGATGTACTCTGATTTTGAAAATACTGTATGGAGTTCAGACTTTGTCTCTAGTTAAGAATTCTGGACACAAGACAGGAACAAAGAGAGTGAGGTTGAGAAATAATTTCTGCTTATTCCTTCTGAAGTGGCATTATGGTCAAAAGGAGGTCTGGAAAAGCTGAGCCTTAGGCAGCTCTTGGAGCCTTATCCAGGCTGCAAGGCTAGGCCTTACTAAGCAGTGGCACTGGTGATAATGAAGCATCTCTGTTCAAAGATGGCTTGAAATCTACAGTAAAGCAAACTTACATCACAATGTTATAGAATATAAAAGCTTTCACTTTCTCAGTAATGTCTGGAATATGTTTGCTACTTTGCCAGCTGAAGGGAAAACTATCAAACAATGATTATAACAGTAAAACTGAAGAGAATGTTGGATTCCATGTCAGTGTATCTTTATCTACATATGATTTTGTGTTGAGTATAATATTATTGTTGTTGTTGTAATTATTATTATTACCACCATCAGGCTTTTTTTTTTCCTTTGCCAAGAGTAATGTTAATTCTGAATAGTAAAAAAATCCTCTTAGATAAAGGTACAAATTGAATGCTATAGGTGATCAGTAAGAAGCAAAATCATCCCTTTACAGATACAGTGAGAGAGAAGAGAGAGAAAGGACCGTGAGAGTAAGATATGTGGTGGTGGGGGCAAATCGCTCTTTACATTCTGAGAAGACTATCCTCTTTCTTTGTAGAAAGAATAGACTTGTAGTAAAAGCTACACCATCAAACTCCGATTAACAATGATTCTTTTACAAAGAAAGTAGGAGGAAGAAGATATAGCCACAATAAAAACTAAATGATTTTGAGGATACTTAACAGCAGTCTGGTTTTTTCATGGCACTTCCTCAGAAGGGAGGATAGTTCTGTGCACTAGGAATCTGGTAAGCGTACAGAAAATGATATTGCTGGCAAGAAACAGATCAGAGATGATGAACCATTTTAATGTCATATGCCATTATGCGGGAAAGGATAATATGATGTAATCAAAGCAATGACAGAAAGAAAGAGAGAAAATTTCTTATATTTCTGATTCTGGGATTTATTAATGCTGAAATAAGGAAAATGTACTGGATGTCACAGGTAGAATTTTTTGATAGTATGCTCTTTTTACTTCAAGTTGTAAATTTTTCAAAACCAATTTTCTTTTTTTCCACTGAAACCATACAGACTGATTTTCTACTCACAATAATACCTAATCACATCACTAGGGGATTCCATAATCTACTGTGACCCTTTCGACCATCTCAGAATAGAGCTCCTAACATGGCCAGCAGCCTCATCAGTGAGCTCAGTTTCTCATTCTGCTGCTGTGGCTCTGCTGTAATTAACTAGATGGGCCACAGCTCACAGATTTACCTGGATTGAGACAGCTGTAATTCAGCTACCAGTGCTGGGAACAGAGCAAGTGTGGGGTTTGAAGGGAGCCCACCAGACACCCTGTGGACCTCTCCATCTAGCTAAAACCAGGTTACATGGGCTATGCGTGTGCTAGTAACTAGAATAAGCTGTGCCTGTGTGCTGGCCCCAGGGCCAAGTGTCACAACATAGCTCACATCTGCACAGCCACATTCTCTTCATTTCCCAAAACAGAGAGGCCTGGACTTCAATGCCAACTGGGAGCCTTTGCTGTCCCCAGCCTATTCCCTGGGAGAGCACTAATTGGCATTGGCTACAACTGGGCTCGGGGGCATGACCACAACTGGAGCGTACTGGGCAATCAATCACCAGCGCTGGGGTCCATGGACTCACCGTCACTACGTAATGTCTGTACTCATGGCCATGCATGATAGTACCCAAATGAGCTGGACTAAAGCCATCCTAGATGTGCTTCACCCAAGCTTTCCTCAGAGGCTGAATCTAGGTACAGCCCAGAGCACGAGCAAGAAACTAGCTGAGGTGAAAATAGTATTCACGTTGGATCCTGGCTATAAACAATATAAAACCAGGTTTTGCACTTCTCTGCCCTGCTGTGTTTGTTATACAGGAAGGGAAAGTCTAAATCATTTCTCTGTGTTTATGAATTCCCAATGTGCATTAACATTCAGTGCAATAAACTGGAAAATGCCAAGTACTGTTTTAAAGCTTCTTTTTCCAGAAACTGAGCACCTCATATTCTTTTCCTTGCGGGCTCCATAGCCACAGAAAGAATAATGAAGACTACAGGATCCATAATGTAGTTAATTTAGAATTATTTTGCAAGCTTTTGCAAGTAGATGTCTAAAGTCTTATTATTTTAAAGAGAGTTATTTCAGTTCTTTACTTTAGGGTAAAAGAAAGTATCTTCATATTAAGAGAATGTTTTCTCTAGGATTTTTTTTCCCTACAAGTTAATGGTAACATGCAATGTTTTTAGTTTCTCGGAGCTGTAGAAAAGCAACCCGTTTTATTTCTAGAGGTTTATAAAAGGTTCTGATTCATTCTACAGAAATCAATGATTTGATACAAATAATAGCATGTTCTTTACCTGCATCACTGAGAATCATTACACTGCTTACATAGGAACAGATAAGAGTTTATACTAAAAATCCCCCCCTGAACCTAGAGATAAGCAGAAATTTGGATGTGGTCACCAGTGTCTTGACAACAGTGAGTGGACATTGAGTAGGAAGAACATAGAAGGAGGGAAGTTGAATGCCACCAATTATTTGAAACTGAGAAGCTGGTAAGAAGAAAACCCTGGCATTTATGCTTAGAATCTCTTTGGATGCAGGCAATCACCATTCCCAGAGGAGTGGAACAAATTCACACACTATAGTGCTTGCTATGATTGGGTCTGGAAATATCATGTTCAGAAATTTTATGATTTGAGGAGACAGTGGTTACTAATACTGCAGCTTCCCAGGTAGGGGTAGGAACAGTGCTCCAGCTGAACCCAAATTATATTGTATCATGGCATCAAGAAGCCAGTGGGCTTTGATTTTCTATATATAGTATTAAAACTCCAGCTGGAGGGAGCAAACTAGTGGCCAAAGCATCAGACACATCCTCCCTTATTCTCTGTTACCCAAGTTATATGCTGTCCTGTTTGCTAATTCCTTTTTACATCCATGCTGCCAAATACTCCTGCTAAGGTTACGCCCACCCGAGCACATTTAGCGCAGTCAGTGCAGTTGCTTAGGCTTGACAGCAGGGTAACTGAGTCAGTCTGAATTATCTCAAAAATAACATGACAGAGTCAAGGGAAAGCAAAAGCTCAGAAATGCTGCTGTTGTTTTCTAGGAGAAGAGGCAGAAATAATTTGCTGTTCTTCTAATAACATAAGGCGACATCCTTCACCAGTCCTGTTCTGTCTTTACTTCTGGATTATTCAAATAGCTAAGATTTAGGAGAGAGACAGATGGTGAATTTGGATACTCTCATCCAATATGGGTTTTGTCCACCAGTATGACTTAAAAAAACATTGACAAGTTTTAATTTCTGTATACTACCTACTGTTTTGCAGAATCTGAAGCCTCACACACCGAGGCATTCATAGATAAGAACTGCCACTCTTCACTCATGGACTGGTAGGCTTTTCTCTTTCAAGTTGTTGGGAAGGATGACATCCCAAGAACACAAATTGTTGAGAACTGCAAAGTGATTCTGAAGCATCAGAGCAATTTTGCATTGTTTCTGCTAATGGCACAACCCAGTGCCCACTGAAATGCAAAGGAGAGATACTCAGGGCCAAGCCACAGATATGAACATATCATAGTCTGATTTATCGTGTTTAGCAAAAACATTCATTTTCCACATTAGCAGCACTGACTAACCAGTATGCCAGGGCCCAGAGAACTGTTTGCATTACATCAACCACAACTGCTAAAAACCTTTGGAAATGTACTGCAATACTTTTCCCTAATGTCAGTAAATCTTTGAGAATAGGTGACCCAGATATCAAAGATAATTTGAGCGTGTCACTCACATACTAGTCTAGACAGGTATGCCAGAAGCCAAACACCTTTGAAGGTTTTCAGTTTAGAGCAATTTAAATATACCCAGTGCCTGGGTATATTTATATAACACTGCCTAAACTACATTGAAATTCAAAAAACAACAAAAGTGCCTGGGAAAAAATTAACTTCCTATGAATAAAGGGTAGAATTATCTAAAGGACCCAGGTCAGTCTAAACTTTTAAGTTATAGTTAAAATGCTGATTGCTTGCCATAATAGGGCAGCTGTGACAAGAAAACAGGAACAAATCTGATATGTGTGATAGCCACATATCAGTGTATTAAGAGTGTAGTGTAATATGAAGTGATGAGAATTTATGTTTAATAACAAAATTATCCTTGCAAAATTGTTTTAAAAAAAAATATCCTTGTGAAATTTTCAGGCTCTCCAAACACACTGTGCTCCAAAACCATATGAACAGTGAATAAGTTAAAGGACGAAAAACATACACTATCAATAATCTGAGGAAAAAAAAAAAAAGCCTTCTTACTCCTTTTCTCATAGTCAGAGACACAGCTGTGGAGGATGCCCTCCTATTAAAAAAAAATCAATTAAAAAAGAGATAAAACAGCTCAGATATCTAAAGTGTATCTTTTTTATATTTGCCAAGCCTATCAACAGAACTGCCTGTAGATACCATCACTGACGACTGAGGCATATATCCTATTGCAGGAAATTTCTGTAAAAAATGATTATGAGGATATTAGGCACGTATAAGTTATATATAGCTGTTCAAACACTTTAGCTACCAACTTCGCTATAAATCCTGCTTCAGGCATTTCCACACTGCATTAATATTACAATATAATCTTGGAAACTTCTTTTTAATGAACCAGCTAGCTTTCTTGGAGCCAAAAATATAGGCTTATGTGTCTTCTTAATATATAACTTCCGAGTTTCATGGAAGAAAAATATCACTGTGATGGTTTACTGCTGAGTGGTCACATTATTACAGACACTTAACTGAAGAAAGTAACCCCTGCAAAATACAATAATTATGCCTGAGAACACCAGGAACGCCACATGGAGTGTCAGGGGACCCAGGGCTCAGTGCTATGAGACTGGGACATGACCAAGCCATGAGACAGACTCTATATGCTCCCATTTTCCAAAGTCTTGCCTTCTCACAAAGAGTGTTATAGCTACTGAGTCCTGACATTATAATTTGGAGTAGGTTTATTCCCACTTTCACTGATGACCCAGTAAGAACGACTTGAAAAGTGATGAACTTGAACCAAATAATTTCCTGAATAGTCAGTGGGAATGATTTATACTAAAAAAACATCTTAGTGAAAGCCCTAACTAGATCAGCAATCCTTTCTGAACTCTGGGAGGCTTTGGAATTTTATCCAACCCTCTGAATTGGGTGACCGTTATGAAGTTGTATCTTCCTGCTCAAGGAAATTATGTTTATTTCACATTGTTACATTCAGCAAACCCACTAAGTATGGTTTGCACATTTTCAAAGAAGGCCACAGATTTTTAAGTATCACAAATACTCTTTGAAATGCAACAGAATACAGATGACAAGGGAAGACCAGAGATAACCACTGTACTTCAGACTGTACCTCATCCTCTCTGCAAGGGCGCCAACAGTGGAATTTCAAATGTGCTCAAAGGACTTTGAAGCATGAGTCTCATTAATATTTTCTATTTTGTTGTGGTGAAAATGTCACCCTATACTTAGAAGACTTACGTGACCAATGCGTCTGTTCTTGAACAGGCAGGAGTTACGAGTATTGAGGCCATGTTGCTGCGAACGCAGCTGCGTTGGGCAGGGCACGTCTCCAGGATGAAGGACTACTGCCTCCCTAAGATTGTGCTCTATGGTGAACTTGCCACTGGCTGCCACAAGAGAGGAGCCCCGAAGAGGAGATTTAAGAACTCCCTGAAACAACATCTCAGCCTTGGCCATACTGATCACCATCACTGGTCTGCTCTGGCCTCCAATCGGGAGGCCTGGAGACACACTATCCATAGCGCTGCTGCTTCTTTTGAGAATACACGCAGGATCACTCTCAAGGAGAAAAGACAATGCAGAAAGAACCGTGTCCTGTTGGTACAACCTGGGGAGTCATTCTGCTGTGCCTTTTGCAACCGGACGAGTCTATCTCGCATTGGCCTTTTTAGCCATCAGCGCGCTTGTAGCAAGCGTGGGTAGAGTCCTTCATAAATCTTTGTTCGCAAAGCCTAGCCATGACTTAGAAGACTAATCCTTAATCCTTCAGTTTTAGCACTTCTACAGGGCAGGCACCATCCAGGCTGTGAGGAACTTGAGGCAAGAGTCATTGTCCATGTATTGGTGCCCTTGCTGTAGGCCTTGGAAGCCATTTCACAGCACACTGCAACACTATGCAGTAGTACAGGACCAGAATAAGTGTAGGACACCTCATTCATCACTCATCAAATGACTACAGCCATTGTTGAAAATACCAACAAACCAATGAAAGCAGTATGATTTATAGATTGCACCAAAGCGGCTTCTAATTCAGTACTCTGTCTGGATTGTAATAGGCAGAATTCAGTAAGTCTCTGTTTCAAGAATACGTGAATCCTAAATTAATTGTCAATGTACTTTTCTTATCCATAATAAAGTAAATAGGAAGCTTTAATGAGTATTGAAAACCAAAAATATTCCTAGGAAATCAACAGAAACTGAGAGAATTTTTTACTGATGGAGTTTAAATAATTATTAGGGTCCAGAACATGGAGCTGTTCTCTGAAACACTTTATAGGATAAACGACTGTCAAACAATTACACAGTGCTCTCAGCACTGAGAAACATATATGGTATTTTCAGGTAGCTAGTTAGTGTAGGAGAGCAAATGAGCAATAAACCACAGAAGACAACCAGTTCATCTGCAAGAATACAGAAAGATAAATAGCCTTTACAGAAGACGGTCTGTGAGTCTTTAAAGCCTAGCATGTTAAGCATCATTTGCTGTCATCAGTATAAAACTCCTTTCGAAAGCAATGATAACTATTGTAAGCTGTTCTCATTTGCAGTCGAAACAAAGAATTCACAATGGCGTTTCAGGCTCTTTTTCCTCATCCTCCTCCTTCTATAGTCTGTTTATCTCACCATAGTTTCTCCAAGACATCTCAGATACTATTTATTCAGATTTGGTTTGCTTTGCTTTGCTTTTTAATTAGCTGTAGGTGGTTTAAATTCTGTAAATGATGAAGGCCACCAGAAGAAAGTTAAAAAAATTGCTACAGATTTCAGGTTATGAAATACTTCAAAACCACTGGCATTTTCATGCTGAATTTTGAAGCTTTCTGCTACAGAGAAACTGTGTTTCTGAAACCCAGCTCAAGACTCAGGGTCAATGTGCATTAGAAGGTCTCTGTGACAGTGGTGGGCTGGCCCAGCTAGCAGCTGAGCACCCACTCAGCTGTTTATTCACTCTATCCTGCCCAGCAGGATGAGAGAGAAACTAGAGAGAACACAAGTTAGAAAACTTATGGGTCAGAACAAAGACAGACAACTCACCAAATACTGTTGTGTGAAAACAAGACTGGATTTGAAGAATTTAATATTTAATTATTGTTTTGGTAATGGGAAAGAAACAAACAAAAGACAAACATCTAAAACACCTATCCTTCCTCTCACCCGGGCTTAATTTCAGACTCCTCACTTCTTGTCATCACTGCAGGTTACGCTCAGTCCCTTCAGGGAGGCAATGACCAGCACAGAGGATTGTGGTCACAATTGTGGTAGCTGTTTCTCTCTGCAGCTCCTTCCTTTGCATGCTTTTCCTGTGCTCCCGTGTGAATCCTCAGCAGACTGCAGTCCCACTGCAGGTGATGTGCCTTCCCTGCCATGGAGTGTCTGCTCCTCTAGCTGTGGTATCCTCTCAGTTGTTTCTCATTATTTTTGTTCATTCCTCTTTTCACTGCTCCCTCATTCCCTCCTCTGATCCCTCCCCCATCAGTATTTTCTGCTCTTACATGTGTTTTTACTGAAGTGCCACCAATTTGGTTGATGGGCTCTGCTATGTCCTGTGGTGGTTCTGTTGCAGAGCCATCTGGAACTGGCTATGTCCAGCTCTGACCTCCTTCCACAGAACGAAGCTCGCCTTCTGAAAAAACCTTCCACCTATGCCCAACACAACCAGGGAAGTTTTAATTCAATGCCAAGGTACAGGGAAGCATGTAATTCTCTTTTTCTTAATGATATATTCCCCAACCAACATTTGTGTAGGTGCCACCTCAGCTTGAAACTATAAAATTTTGACAGGAAAATTTGATGACTGTACCTAGTAGGGCTACTAGGCACTTTTGGCCTCCAAACTCCAAAGGTGAAACATGCAGTTTTGGGTGGAGGTACTCCCGGGTGCAGACAGGTGGCTTTCACATCAGTAAGGCTCCAGGAGGTGAAATAGTTCACAGATAAAAAGTGCTAAATGCTGTACTCAAGAACAAATACATTTTCCTCTTATCTAAAAGCAAATAGCTTATCCAAGCTCTAACAGGGAACCTAAACTTTATACTGTCTGTGATTTGATGGGAAGTTTCAAGCTCACTCTTGCCGTGTGGGCATCAGTCAGGTCAGCTAACTTTGAACCAAAGAGTTGTAAGTCTGTTTTCTGGGCAAAAATCTGGCAGAAGCCCAGGAAGCTCTGTAGCACACAAGGAATGCTAGACAAATTTGGAGAAAAAAAATGGAGAATTGGGGAAACAGGGGTATTACTCCTTCATGCTACTTATTCATCACTGAATGATTTGAATTGTCTTGCCTTCTGTTTTAGGTAAGCACAAAATTGATTTATGAGAATGGAGTAGGCTTCTACAAATATTTTTCAAATTATCAGTATTCTTGAAAAAAATAGTTGACTTCAGAGGATGAAAATAGCAACAGAAAATGCAACAGCCTTGACATGTTCAAGCACTGCTGAAAGTTACGTATCAACTGTGTTACAAGATCCTACTGCTGCCCTTTTACATGTAAACCATTTGCAGTGCTGAACTAAAGGGATGGAAATGTTAATAATAATAATGTAATTACCCTTTGAGTAATTGTGCATATTGTATTGAATTCAAAAGCTTTGACTTTGACTAACAGCAGCATTAGAAAATGTTTTGATTCTACAAAAGCATAGTTGAAGACTTTCATCAGCCTACAGCCTGCAGACACATAGGTCTCTTTCCAAAAATAGGTTAACTCCTTCTACCAAATGGAGAACACCTAAATCAAAACTCTTCAGTGTATATGTCTGCTATGTATATCATGTAGCACAGAGAGTACTGCAATTAGTCATCCCTTCCCAGTGGTAATTACTGGAAAAAGTTTAGACTTAAGGAACAGTGTGTCTCTTTTCAAAACCTATCAATCATTTTTAAAATTTGCAGATTATATAAAACATTCTGCGTGCTCACAGTCTGTTCAATTTTATTGTTACATCTAGCCTGAGGACTGGAGTTCAGTGGCATTTTAGCAACGCAGGGGGATTTGAAATTTATATGTGAAGTTGCTAACTTTATTAACAGCTATATTATTCTTACCATGTTTTTGCTGTTTCCTTTATTTAAGGAGCTGAACATCAGAGTTAAGTGAGTCATTAGATCCCTGTTAAGTAATATTTGATAAGGCAGACTTCCCCAGGCAAACATTTTGATTTTAAGCTCATTATTTTATAGAGTTCTAAATCTTTATACAAGTAACCTTTACAAAAGAGACATTTTATGACAAGCTAAACCAATCAACAAGCTTGCAGAGTTTTATTTGTGAAGATATAAACACTTTTGCTGCTGTTCTGCAATTGTTGGCTATTAATGTATTTGTGTTTGCTTTTGAACACAACAAAATACTGCTCACTCTATCAAAGCATAGAGATCGTAAATAATAGTGTGGGGCAGTCATGACAGTAAAGGCAGCACTAGCTTCTGGTAACTGCAACAAATTGGAAAGGTTGTGGTGGCAAGAAACAAAGATTGCGTTAACCTTGATGGCAGAAGTGGGGGAAGTTGAAGGTATAGTTCCTTTTGTGAGGGTATGGCGCAAAGCAGCAGGCAAACAAATTGCCTCATATGAAACTTTCAGCCTTTATCAATCAACTCATTTACCGTAAGAATACAAAAAAAGGTGCCTGGAATAAAATGTCCTGAAAATCTCTTTGTTTCTCTTTATCTGGGAACTTGAAAGGGCTGGTTAATGAACAATGAACAGCTTTGTTCCTTATTGATCACAATAGTGGCTATGTGTGTGCATGATGGTAAAAACAATATGCACCATAGTGCAAGATGAAAAAGGGAATTTTTTAAAGAAAGTAATATTTAATTTTATCAGAGAAGTCACTGTTGAGAATTTAGTGGTTTTGGAATAAGCCCCCATGCATAATGAGCAAGGATTACACATAACATGATATCAGTACACTAAAACTGTGTGCCACGTGAATCATCCGTACAGAATGATGACATTAGCTAGCAGAAGTAACAGCATACCTTACAGTTGCTCTCAGTCTTGGAAGCCTCAGTCTGGAAGGCACCAATATTCCAATATCAGGACATCACCTCAATACCCTTCCGTTTTCACAATCATAGCCAGTATTCTACAGCTGTATTAGATGAACATTGTGTGACCTTTGTGAATGTATGCAAGGTAGGAAAGGAGAAGCCTGTGCTGCACAGGACAGGAAATCCTCCTGAAAACCTAAACTAACCACACTTTGTGCCACTGTGCAGCAGGTATATAAAAGAAAATGCAGTAGGTCATGTAGTTTTTATGTGATCTCACTGAATGAGCCATAGGGGCCATGATCACAGAAAGCAGTGGAGCTGCTGTAGCATTCTATACTTTCTAGGTTAGCAGAACTTGCTGCTCACCTTTGTCCTACCCTTTACAGGCATCTTTATGAACCCTAAATTATAAGATCTTCACAGATCTAGCCCTAGCAAGGAGAAATCTTCAATAGTCATACACCCAGGTCTTTGCAGCGAAGTCTTTCTCGTTGCATTCATAATAAAATCCAACCATATGCCTGTACAGAGGCAGCCATACAAGATATATTCACCCTTCTATCAGGATGGAGATTTTAAATATGGCAATGACATTTCCAGCACTTTGCTATAAAAAGCAATAAGCTAGAGTGGAAGTGTCTCAAACTTGGCATCAGCAACTTGCAATAGACTCAGAACATTGTTATTTCATATCTTGTATTAGTGAATTATTTCCAGTCTTACTGTAGCTATTGTTGCTATGGTTCCCTATATTGGAGTACATGTTTATCTGCACATTCCCTTTTGCTGAAGTTACCTCATATGATAGTGAAATGGAAAGAGATGCATGTTTGAAATCTTCATTCTCCAGAATCAGAGTCTAGGGTCAGCTGATGTGAAGTAATTCAGAATAATGGCCTCAAATGCACTACCAGGTAGTATGAAAGAGTGATTTGGGACATATCTCAGTTTTGCAATGGAATGTGTTGTAAGTGCATGAGCTCAGCTCCAAACAAGCTGGTTCATTTTTATAACACATAAAGTGCATCTCTGTAATAAAATGTGGTACCACACAGGGGCTTTTCAGCTAGGTCCATGCCAGTTAGCACAGATTCCAGAAACAGCATTGTCTGTTGTTCTGCTTGGACAGTCTCTTTGTCCCGACTCAAAGCAGCTTTCAGTGCATTTTGAGATACTGGCTTCCATCCTGAAACTAGCAGAATTGTGTCACTATGAATCTGCACCACTACCAGTAAACTTAGCCCCTTGCTACTATTTCTTTACTGCTTTCAGTAGACAAACCAGTTGATATGGAGTCCCTTTGGTAGGCTCATAGTAATCCCAGGAACAGTACTACATGTGTTCACTGACCCATGAGCATGTTCACTGATGAGCAAAACAGAGCCTGCATTGGGATAGTCCTTTAATTAAAAAGAGAGCTATAAAGAACAAAGCATCAGTCAGGGTTCAGTATTCACTCTTCAGTGTCTTTCCCAACCAAGTAGAAGGCTGCTTCTCTCCTCTGTTTTAGACTCCTACCTGCTGTAAGAAGAGACATACTTTATACAGAGATGCAAAGGCTTTTGGGTCCCGTGGATGCTACCCCCAGACAAGCAGCTATCCTGAAAGAGGCTAGAATGGTTGTGAATACACTTTAGCTGAACCAGGTTCACTTGCAAAGTTCAAGTGAAAAAAAAAAAAAAAAGAGGGAATGGAAAAAAACCAAATTGTTCCCAGAGTTTCTCCTGCTCAGTGGCTCAGTTGTACTGCTCACTGCTGAGAACAGTTCTGGAGGCAGATCTCTCTCACAGAGCTCCACAAGGACTGACCTTAAAGTTTACTCTGTTTGTGCTCATGGTGAATACAGCATTAAAATCCAGCATAGCACAAAGAGTGCAAAAAACCCCAACTCAGCTAGACCCGTGAGAGAGGTATTTTTTGTACACTTCCTGCCCCCTATAGTCAAATAAAAGCCAGTAAAAAACTCTCCCTCCCTGTCTTTTGCAATATGGGAGAGTTTTCAGTCCAATCTCTTTCTTTTCCATGCAGCACTGACCTAAACATGCTCAGTGCAGCAGAGTCACACAGAGCAAACAACTTTTTGTTGGGGCAGAATTCAGCCATGTTTATTTATATAGCTAGACTAATCACTGCAACCTTCTGATGGTCACCATGTGTCTGGCAAGCTTCAAGCTGCGGTGTTCTGGGAAGCTACAGCCTTGCTTTCTCCCATGCATTCCCCTATGCAGCCCCAAATGAGAGGGGGAGCACTGGGAGACAATGAAAATCCAGCTTCTGTATCTACATATTAGAACAGCTGAACTTTTGCTCCCTCCTTATTCTTCCCGTCCACATCCTGCAAATCCAGCAACTGTTTGAGAGTGTTCTCTATACAGAATACAATCTGAGGTGATCTATTTGTAAGAACTAGTGCCGCGTGCATTTTCACATGAACTATCGCACTTAGAAACAAATGCTATTTAAAGTGGTTTGTCCCAGGAGTCTCTCTCAGTTAGCACAATGCACTTTCCCAGAAGGGGTTCAATTTCAGGTCTTGAACTTGTCCCACGCTCCCAGACCTCATAGGCCAAAGAGTGTGGCAGAGTCATTAAAGTCAAACCTTAGATGGGAGCTGCTACTCTGATATCTCAGTTCTGAGCCATTCAGAAATAAAGTTTATATATCCAAAGGGAGATACAAACTTGGATTTTCTCAATCAGAAGCCCTGCCACCCCAAGGAAGGGAAGTGGTGCTCTAACACTCCTGGAAAAGAAAACAACTGTCCTTTGCTCTTTTTTCCGTACCAAAGAAAACACCCGAGGAGAACCATAATTACAAAAAGGGGGAAATTTGAAAGAGAAAACTGAAAACTACAAAGATTTTTGCTATCCTTAATAATTTTTGCTACAAAGCTATCTAGAAACCTGAAGGACTTCAACAGGGACCTGATTTATATTTTGTGGCGCTAAAAAATCTGACTTCTGTGAAGAGTGTCCAGTTTGGAAAGATATAGGTGATGAAGTTGGTAGGGAATGTAAGGGACATATAGGGAAGAGTTAATCAATGCCTTGCAAGAGAAAATCCTTTGTTTTGAATGTTGTCTTCTGGTTTTTAAATTTATCTGGCAAGCAATGCAGATGGTTTACTGTCTTTTCCATTTCAAATCAGCGATGATGCACTGATTGGCACCTCTGGGGAAGCCCATGAAGGTAATGGCAGTCTAATACATCTAATCATCTGCTGCAGGCTCAAGAAAATTTCAGTCTGCTTTACAAAGTATTGTTATGATTTTTGTATGTTTAGGAATAGGTTTGAGAAACAAGAGCTCAATTTTGGTATTATTTGTATTTAACATGTAAGGTAGAAGTCACGGGTTCTCAGGAAACACGAATGTTAATGTTCTGAGGGAAGAGGACAGAATCACCCCCAACATCAGCTTTTTCTGTTTATATCCATGATATGTGTTGCTAAGTTTCATAAACATCCATCAAAAAGAACAGAAGATAGAGTTTTAACTGCTGTCTAGGAATTTCAGAACATGGACCAGGATAAAACTTGATATAATGGTGCTTCCATGCACTCAAAGATAAGATAATTGATACAGAAAAGAGCTATTACCATGCACACCTGGCACAATTTCGATTTCATTTGTTCCGTTCTTCTTGTATGGTACAAGTACCTTTCTGCAGAAAGAAGAGACTCAATTCTGAGCTCAGACTCAGACAGGTTCTTGCAAAATCAATTTTATGACTAGAAGGAACCTTAGTAATCTCAGACTTAATCTTCTGCAAGTGGTAAGGTTGGCAGACTGCAGATTCAGTTCTAGCAGATATTCAAAGTTAATACAAGAAGTACTTTTCAGAAAATGAGAATCATTAACAGAGATCTTTTGTCAGATAAATGGAATGGCCATATTGCCATCTGATTAACAGCTTCCCAATGTTTTTGGCTCTCTGTTGCAGCAGAAAATGACTAACTGCAATCAGTTCCTGTATTTATTAGCAATTTTGGAGATAAGTGAAGGATCTGTTCTCAGATGGAAGGTCTATGGTAATGGACAATGGCCAAGAGACCCTGGGTAATAGCCCTGATACTGAGGGCAGCAGAATTGCCCCAGCGTGATGACCCAGCTGGGCTGCTTAGCTTTAATGATACAGAGAGTAAAACTAATGTGCTTCAAACTCAAGGATTGTATTGCTTCAGGGCATTTCTTGGTGGGGAAACAGTCATGAGCAAGCACATTTGGTGCTTAATCAATAGCCTTTTCATCTTGACACCTCCCGGCCTCCTAAAGGAGATAGCCCTCAGGGCATAGGCGATGAAATGGGGTGAAAGAACTATGGTTTAAAATACTTCAGCAGATTGAAAATAGTTTTCCAGACTATTTTTAACCATTAATTTCATCTCTGCTTACAGAGGCTTTCTGGGCTAGTACTCAGACAAAACCTCTATTGGTGTGAGAAGATAAGAGAATATATGAGAAAGATTGTGCCTGTTAAGACTTTTGAAGGATTAGCAGTATCAACAGTGATTTATGCTGCTTGCAATTTCCATTTGCAGCTTTTAGTTTAATCTCTTCAAATCTCTGATGTCTTATAGCACTAAAGGTGCTTATAAACCTGATAGAGCGTAGTTTTAGAATACGGAGCTAGATAGGAGTTAAACTGGGCTCTTACTGTAAGGAATATGTTCTTTATTATTTTTATTTCAGTGGGACTTAAATTTCAGGATATATGTTTCAGGATATATGTTCCAGGATTTAATTTGCCCCTTGGGTCTCAATTATGCTCTGATTTACACTCCACATAATCCCACTAAATCAGTGGTTGTACTCCACTCCCTATCTCTAGCTACCAGTTAATGCTGTGCTTATTCTTATAGTACGTCTGTCCCACAAGGCTGTGGGATGTTAATCAGAATAGAGGTGGTCTATATTCCTGATGGACAGAAAAATGAAGAAATGAATACTAATCTTGACACCAAGATCTTAGTTACAGTGTACAGCCCCATTGTTACACACAGCTGCAAACAGCACCTATATGTGCTGAAGGGCAAAGCACAATTCTCACCACACAAAAACAAGCAGGAGAGCTTGGCGTGCAGTAATTATGTTTTCCACAGTCATCTCCCCTGTGTTCCTTTCCTTCTGAAAATATCCATGTAAGAGGTTCTGTTAAAGTTTTTCCACCTTTCTTAAGATAAGTAAAACCATAACCACACCTTGCTGTCTGAAAGATGCCACCTGCCCTTTAAGTGAAGCAGAGGGATTGGAAGGGCAGGCAAACTCGTTCTCCTGCTGAAGTAATTTTGCTTTGCCTGTGTCGCTAAGAGGCATAGCAGAGAGTGAATGGAGTTTCGTCATTTTCAGAAGAACCTTGATTTTTGTTCACATACTTAAATAAAAATAAAGCTGCTTGGCATATGTGCCAGCATGTGACACTATTACTTGCTGCAGAGTCATGAAAAATTCATGCATTGTGTATTGGTTAAGAATGTTGTTCTTTCCTAAGACCCAAAAGGTAATACTTCACTTAAACATTGATTCAAAATAAAAATATCACAAAGACTTGTCTTCAGCATGGTGCATTACACAACTATGTAAAATGTAGAAAGGTCACATTAAAGGGAATGCAAGTTGTATTTAATCTGGTTAAACAGGCAAACTCTCCAGGGCAGGAACTGTCTACTTACATGTCAGTGTAGTGCCTTACACAGCAAAGCTCTTACCTACTGGAGCCTTCAGACTCTTAAACAACAATATCACTCAGGATTATGGGAGTTAAGAGAAAGGCTGAGGCCTGTATTTGATTTTCATTGGCACATCTTATCTCCTCTGACTTTTGTTTGCAGTCTTTGAATCTCACTGTATTTAAAATACGAGAAAACCATACTGCAAGTCACATTACAGAGACTATGCTATTAAGAAATACTATTTTCTAATGTTTTTTAAGAGGACTGTTCTAGCCCATAGCTCTTTAAGTCACATACATGGGGAAATGTAAGAGAGAACTAAGAAAATAGCAAAATAATTGCACATGATATTTTAATGAAGAATCTCCAAAGAGGCCCACTTTGTAGTATCATTTGAACTACTGAATTGCAGAATGAAAATTATCTGCTTAATATTGCTGGCTTCAGTCCTGATGCGAGTACCAACTTATTGCCCTTTATTCTGTTAACAACATCCACACCAAACACAGTGTTTCTCTGTAGGTACAGCTAAAAAATGAATTTATTAGCTATAACAATGGTGGTCTCTAACCGGTGACAAAACAAGAATTTGTGCAGTTGTCCATGCTGCCCAGGACAGTCTGGAAGTCTTGCTGTACACACTGTCTTCCCCGATGCGGTCTGGGAATGGAGTGTCTTTGATATATATAATCAGTAAAGGGGGAAGGCACTGGCAAGACTTAGGGATAGAACTAAAATCCTTAGACCAGCTAGTAAAGTTTAAAAGGAGAAGAAATGTTTGCTGGCAGAAAAGCCTTTCTACAGATTTTATGGCTCTTCACTCTAAGAGTCCATCTATTTTTTCCCAGTACATTAGCTGAGTCTGCTGAGTGACCCACTTGTGCGGCCACCATCTAAACCTTGCCCTCCTTCATATTCTATTTTTTTCTTACACATTTCTCTAACCAGCAGGTCAAAAACACACATTAATAACCCTGCTTCCTCATTTCAACTATTGCTTCCCTGCTTTGGAACAGATGAATGTTAAAATTTATCATATCTCATAATAAATTTTCTAGAATTGCCTGTTTTCCCTCTTCCAAAAGCTGAATGTATGCTTAAATATGTCCTGACTACCATCTTCTGAATGTTTTACTGTATTTTAATGAGGAACAAGCTGTGCACTAAGTAGCAGAGGGTTAATCTCAGGAACTTTTTATGGCTCAAGTGATCTCATCTTAAAAGTACATGAGTTATAAAAGACAATAATTAGACATTAAACAGTTATGAATGCAGAGGATGGTGCTCTTGTATAACAAGAGTACAGAATTAGTTTGATAGCTCTTATCTTGTGCATTTGCAATATTTTCTGTGATAATAAGATAGTCTGTCCAATGAGACCATTTATCCATATTCTAGTAATTTGTTTCTCATTATCTTGAAATTTAAAGAGCCACTTGATAAATTCTAAATTGTGCACTTAATGGTAATGTTCTTATTTTATTGTTCTGCTAAACTTGCGTTCCAAACAATAAATATTTTTCAGTGCTGCCTAAGTTAGCCTCAGACAAATGATTTTTTTGTACCGGGAATGGCAGCTTTGCATTTGAGAGTTGTCATTTCTTTCATTATGGGATCAAACCTAATTTAAATCATATAGATTCCATCTGTCAGGGTTTTTTTTAGAATTGAATAGCTTACTATTTGTCACCCATTATTAGCATGTTAGGGAGACCCTGGAACTCTTTTCAGTTTGAAGAAATAGTTTTACCATGCATAGCTCCCACAAACACAAGTGCCCTTCTTGTCCTTTTCTCAAGAAAACTTACTTCCATCATTTGGAATATTTTTCTGCATTTGATGTATAAACACTTGCCTGATCACTGACTTTAGTTAATCTCCAGTAAATAAAATAGACACAAAATATTTCAAGTAGAAAGTTTGCTAAAAGCTACAAAGAAAACTTCCTTACTGACTGTGATGTCCTATGTGGTCAGATCAGTGACAGGTCTAAATTGGCACTATACAGCAAATTCTTTTACTGCTCTTCACAAGGAGGAGTCCTTTGACTGGAAGTGATTATTAAATACATCCTACAACACACTTTTTTGACATTTTTTTTGAAATTTTTCTTTTTGGGAATGAAGTATTAAGACAGATACAGATTTACACTTCCTATAATTTAAACTTGGTGATGCATGTAGCAGCCTATCCTTCCCATTAAAACTTCTGTCCTGTACTACCCAAAAATGCAGTACCTTTCCCCTTCTCACTTTAAAATCTCAATACTGAGACTTGGTGCTGTGAGACCTTTCCACTAAATAAGATCAGAGCTTTCCAATTCTTCGAGACACGTCCATCCTCCTTCCTTCAGACTATATGGGAGACAGCTTGATTTACATGGATGTGCATGATCTAACATGATGTGAACATCAGGTTTATGTTGGGTTGTTATTTTGGGCAGGTAACCTAATATTACCAAACACAGCTTTTTCTAATTTCAAAGTTCATATCCAAAGATCTGTAGGAACCCACTTGTGTGGGACAACAGACAAGACTCTGGGACTAAGATGACAGTGCAAAGACAGTGGCCTGAAAAGGTTTATATTGAGTGGTGCTGCAAGTATCTGTCAGGCTATGTTGAACTGTTCAGGTCGTAACTGATGTCAATTCCAACCAAGTCATTAGTGGTGTTTGTTTGACTAAACAGAGAAAGGAAAAAATCCCAACTTCTCAAGAAAATCTTAACTCAGCTTTCTTCACCTGTCTCTCACATCTCACTATTAAGTTCAAGGACAAAGAAATCCTCAGAAAATATACAGATATTTCCTTGTCCAAACTGCACGTGACACAGTGGCTTAATATTTGATCCTTAAAGACAGTTTGCCTAATCTTTTGTTATTCAGAATGCATGTGAAAAGAAGAAAGAAATACACAGATAACATTAGCCTGTTAATATTAACTTCTCTCACAGAGCAGTAATTCAGGAATAACTTGATTGATATGAGTCTCACCAATAAAGAATTTGTGTTAGTGAGATAAGAAAATGACTGATATATCCAAATTGTCCTGCTTGCCTTTAACAAACTATATAAGGTATGTGATAAGAAATTCCACACAGAATCTTTATGTGATTATCTGTACAGAACTAGTGATATATTAGATGTTTTATCCTAACACAGGCATGATTTCAGATGCATTTCTTTCTGACAAACTTTGAATAGATTTAATCATAGCAGTGACAAATGTGAAAGACCTGTAAGGAGACAGTGTCACCAAATATGCTAGATATTTTTCTGTGCTTTCTGCCAGAATAGTTCAATGCTTTGTAATGTAATTTAGCTTTCAGCTTAAAACCAAAAACAAAGATTGCAATTCTCTTCAAAACCCATGTAAATATTGCCTTGTCCTTCTGCTGTTTGTGCCAGGTCAAAAGCATCTGCAAATATTTTAAAATATTTTTCCAGCCCCCTTGGAGGCTAGCTAATTGAATTCCATGGCTTCCAAGACATATGTGGAAACTAGCTCTGCAGTTAAATGATGTTCCAGAGAAAAGAGCAGAAGTCTGCATCTTCGTTAAGAAAAAAGCCAAACCATGCAGCTACTAGACATCATTTGAAGTTACGTGACTGCCTCTCATCTTCTTTTGATTAGAGCTATTTCTTTGACCATATACTCATGATAGTACAGTGAAACCTGATGAGTATTTATTTTCCTCAATGTGCATAATTTAGAAATATTGATTCCCTTATGCCTACTTTAATGATCTTTTCTGGTATGGCCCCTTGGTGAAATGATTTTGAAACTCACTGTCTTGACTGCTCCCTGGACGCAATCACTAATGGTGGTGGCTTTGGAGGAAAAAGCAGTTTTGTTCTTTTAGAATACGAGATCTCCAAACCGAGTTCTTGTGACTGGATCGATTTATAATTGAGGCCATTCTGATTTTTACAGCAGCTTTGCAACTTTGCTGTCTTTCAGTAAGGTGCTGAATTAATTTATTGCAGCAAACTCCTTTACCTGACAAGCACAAGGGACTAGCAGTAGCGGTGTTGAACTAGGGGTTTCCTGCTATCAGGGAGCAGCCCTAGCCGCCTGGGCTGCCTTCCCTGGCACCATGCTGGGGAGCTCCAGCCATAGTCCTGCACCACTAGGGACACTAAATGGAGGACATCACTCACTGTTGCAGGGAGGCTTGGATGACTTTTGGCTTGTGCTAGCTCACTCACAGCCCCTGGGAGAGCAACTTGCCCCAGCTTTCACAGCTGGATCTGGCAGGACTTGTGCTAGCAGTGCTGAACCCAGGACACTGCTAACAAAATATTCTTTGCCAGATTTGCTCCACATGGAGGGAAGCAGATTGATTCTGCCCAGAGATAGCAGCCTAGGATTTTATGTGGCAACTAGAATTATTCTAAGCACAGAGGCTGTGAGATGGCAAATATTTAGATGAGGCATCACAAGAAATATGTGAAAGAACCCTACTGCTTTATGATTAACACACTATTGATCATCATCCAAACTCTAGCATGAGCTCAGGCACCAGTTTGTCATTGTGTTAATCATTTTTATGTCTCAGCTCCAGTCACAGAAAAAAAGGAGTTAAACAACTCAGTTTACAACTACTAAAAATAAACTTGCAGACTTGCTGGATTCCTCCACATTAAAATGTAAACAACTGTCAGCTCTTCTGGAAAAGCTAGTTTTGCCCTGCTAGTGACTTCCCCAGGAGAATTTGTGTGTTTTTTAAAAGTTTTATGCTGAGAATTTGTTTCCATAATTGGGACTGGCCAGTTTTCTCTCAGAAAAATCAAAACTAAACTCTTTCCAATTAAAACAATTGCTACTAGAACTTCAGCACACAGACCATGTAGAGAATGGTGTGAGCCACTTCACTGGGGATTGCAGCCAATCATTTTCAAATTTGAGTGCCTCAAGAGAGGCAGCTAAATCCATATTTAGACACCTAGATTGGAAGTGTCTGGTCTGGCTTCACTGCCAGCACCCACAGCTCCTGTGGGTATCTTCCACTGTCTGTCAAATCTAGGATCTTGAAAAGTGAATCTATGTCTTTTAGGGGCCTAAATTAAGAAACATTTTTGGCATTAAAAAAAAAAATCTCAGGCCAAAATTTTAAATGCCTTGATCAAGATGTCATACCCCGCTTTTTAAAACTAGTGTATTAAAGCATGTGCTCATTGCTTTAGAGAACCGCTTGGCACTACCTGAGATGGATTGATGAAGAAATAGAAGTCCTGGAGTAAGAAAACAGATAATATATAATTGATATACTGCAAATTGACTGATACACCGCATTTAGTTTTGTGCTGGAGATTTTTGCATGGAAATACTTGGACTATTTGATCAAAGCATGCTGAAATCATTGTGTTATAATACAACAGCCAGTCAAAACATTCATCTGACTAGCATGTACTTCCCTACTATTTAAATTGGTTTGGAAGATCCCTTTTCTGCATAGTTTAAATTACAGAAATTGCATCTGCCAGTCATGGATAACCATTATATTAAAAATGTTCACATGTCACACCTACTTCTTCAGGTCTGGGAAGTAATGGGTTACAATGATAACAATAGTAAATTGGTAAATGGGTTACCAGCTTAAATAAATGCATGAAACAATGGTCATAAAAAGCCAAAGGAGAAATAATGTTTCTTATCTTACTCTGAGGAGAAGAAAATAGCAACAGAACAGATGAAAGATTAGAATATCCCTCAATAAGCAAAGTAGACCATCCTCATATCAGTGTATCATCTCCCAAGATTACTGTCAGTTACGTAAAAGCCTTCCAAGGGTAGAGGTTCCACTGGGTCTCCAGGGAATATCTTCTAGTGATTCTCTACCCTTAGAAATTTATTCCTGCTATTAATTAGTTTGGAGCCTGAAGCCTATTGCTTTTTGTCCTTGGAGGACATGCAGAACCGTTCCTTTACCCTATGCCATGGCCTTTTAGGTACTTGAAAACTAATGTCTTCCTTCAGTGATCTCCTTTTTATTTAAAACAACATGATTTCAATATTTTTCTGTAAATCCTCGTCTCCCAACCTCTGATCTTTTTCTTTGTTCTCACCTGAGGTCTGAGTGGACAAAAATCTGCCCAGCTGGACAAAAATCAAATCTGGACAAAAAAGACACCCAAATCTATGACAAAGGGCTTCATAACTTAAGTAAAGATTGGTTGAAGTATTACCCTTTTTTCTTTTGAATCTGCCACTAGTTAGTTTAATGTGATGTCTGCTCATTCAAGCATTAGAAAAAATGGTGAACAACTTTCAATACTTTCTGTAAAAATTCTCCCTTCTGCACAGTGGCAAGTTGCCTCTTTTCCAGGCAGGGTAGTGCTGATCTGTTTAATTACTCATTTTCATGCTGAAACTGTTCTAAAACGTAGATGTTTCCTTGTACTTTTGTGTTGTTCTCTTGATCCCTTTCTAAAAAGTCATCTCGCCCTTCCCATTGCACCTTATACCTAGGTGGCTTTAAGTGAGAATTTAGTCTGGCTAGTAGTTCAGCCATTTTGCATTTGCATTCCTTTAGAACTTGGGCAGGTGCCATCCAGCCCTGCTGGTCTGACTATTCTGTCAATTCGTTCTATAATCTGTTCCACTAACACTTCAGTTTGTGACAGATTCTCTAACACCTCCTCCAAAAAGAAGAGTTTCAGCATGGAAACTTCCCTAAGTTTGTACATGCCAAACGCTTTTATGCCTTGCTTATCTATTGGCTCTCACACTTCTCTGGCAAGCTTTCTGCTCCTGATGTGTTTGAAAAAGAATTTATTGTTACTTTTTATGTCTTTGCAAGTTTTTTTTCTCAAGATGTAGTTTAGCACACATTCACATTTAACCTGCCAGTGCTTGTGGCCTTGTCTGATACCCGCACTTGGACAGAACATCAACTTTATGAAGGCAGCCACTTTGTTCTTAAGAATTTGCCTTTACCTTCAACCAAGGTCGGGTTGGATGGGTCTGTGAGCAACCTGGTCTACTGGAAGGTGTCCCTACCCACAGCAGGGGGATTGGAACTAGATCATCTCCAAGGTCCCTTCCAACCCAGGCCATTTTATGGGTTCTGAATTCTATGATTCAATTTAGCTTTCCAAATTTTATTCTTTTAGGATAGGAGACATGCATTTGATGAGAGCTTCTGATGTGATATCTTGAAATAAATTCTATGTCACCTGCAAAAATATCATACTTTAGGCCACCCCGTTTAGCAAAAGTTAGAGGAATGCTTTTGATTTAATCCCTAGAACATTCATCATCTCAAGTGGTGGTCTCTTTCATGTTTGATGTTTTTCTTCCATTATTCTTTTCTTTTTTTCCCCCCTAAAAAAATCTCCTGTAACATTTTTATATAAAGCATTAGCCACTTTGATTTATATGAAATCTTTACTGACTCCCTTTGTCTCTAAAGTTGTTTTGGTTTGGGTTGGGAGGGGGGATTTTTTGTTTGTTTTTTGTTTGGTTGGTTTTTTGTGGGGTTTTCTTCAGTTTTTCGTTGTTGTTGTTGTTTTGGGATTTGTTTTGTTTTATTTTGTTGGTTTGGGTTTTTTTGAGGGGGTGATGAGTTTGGGTTTTTGTTTGATTTTGTTTGTTTTGTTGGGGTTTTTTCCCTGTTCGCAGTAAATCAGACCCTATTCCATTTTCTCAACCATGTATGGCAGCTTTGCTTTTCTGCTTAAATTTGGCCTTTAGCATGGCAGGAGGATTTCAAAGAATGACACTGAACATCCAGGTTTGCATAACTCAAGAACATTAACTTTTGCTTCAGAAACCTCTTTCCTACTTCGTTGCTGGTTTGAAAGAGGTTAAGTATTCTATTTTACATACAGTCTTACTCATCTCCTTGCCATATCAGGATATATGTGCTGAGCAGATTACAGAAAAGTGCTTGCAGAGTCCTTCAATTCTTTTTATTTTGATTCAAAAAATTTGCTTCTGCCCAGAAAAATTAGCTAAGGAATATATGTCTGCTCTTTAATCATGAGAGTGTATTTTATGAATAACACTACTTTTTTATATTTGTGGTGGAATCAGGTTTTAAATTTAAGATAACTAAATTAAGAGATAATAGCAGAGTAGCACTCATGTAAGCTATTTATCAGGGCAAGTAGCCTACTGAAGTGAGAATTGTCCTTACACCAGGGACTTAAATATATCTCACAATTGTACAATATTGCTGTTGAGGTTTCAGTATCCTTAGTAAACATTTACATTTAAATTATTTTGCATCTATTTTTATTCTTTTTCTTCTCTTCATTAGAAGCAAAGTCAGTACAAATTATTTTTGTGCTCTATTTGTCAACAGTGTTAGTTATGTGGGTATAGTTTAAATTATTGGGGGTTTTTTGCTTTTATTTATTGTTTCTCTTAATCAAAAGTATAAATTTTTATCATTCTGCTTATTACTCCCTAATTTGATTTGTGAAAATTAGGTTAAAAGTAAAAATGCCGCTAGTTAGCTCTGAAAACCAAGACCTATGTAAAAATCCCTAAATGTTTTTTTTTAATGGGAAATTATGAGATCAAGTATACTTTTCATATACACTAATAGTTCACATTGACACACGAGCATATATTTTATAATCTAAAATAATAGATTAATTGTAATATATTAAGATAGGACAATGTACTCGGGATGAGTATTCCAGAAACCTCCGATGATTTCACTTTACTATGCTATCAGTGTTTATTCCAGGCAATCTTCTTCCTTCTGAGCTTCTGTTTTGTATAAATTTTATGCTCTTTCAAGTTTTCAGTAAGACTATCATCTTTATGGTTCACAGGTTTCAGAAAAAATAAAAATCCTACGAAAATGTAGATAAGGAGAAAAGTCATACTGAGAGTCACTGAACAATTACACATTTTCTGTCAAAATTCTCCCAGTAAACCATGGAATAAACCTTGTCAGACACATATCAAAAAATTACAATTTTTTATATGCTTTGGTTCAGCTAGTCATCAAAAACCCAATTTCCCAAAGATGAAGAGCTGTTGAATTTCCAAATTTGTATTGGAAATCCCCTCTGATGGTTTTGCTAGTATGCAGATCTATATTTGGCTCCAGTTGAATCAATACCTTCTGGAGAGCATAAACAGGAACAAAGGAAAGGGAAAAACACTTTGTTGTCTTGCTTCTGAGTTCTCTAGGGAGTGGGACAAAGCTTTGATCCAGTGACAATAGGTATATGTCTCCTCAAACTCTCATATCCTGGTAAACTTCAAAAGATAGCACCATATTCACACAACTCCACCTGCTCATACTGTTTGCAGTTCATGTTCTGTCCCTTCACAAAAGAAGAGTTGACCTCAAGCAGTATTTTTTATGAGCATGAGTTCTCTTAAAATGTTCCTGAAAAAAGTATTACCAGGTGCTCCGTTGTCTTGATAAGTTGCATAAGTTTGCAGAGTCCCTGCAAAATTTGATAAGGAAGAATCATCAAAGTTTTTTTTTGTTGAAGAAAAATGATTTTGTGAATGAGTTCTTCAATTTGTTGTTTCTTTCATGCAACTTCACAGGAGATCTTTAAAAAAAAATATTCAAAATTAATTTCAGAACTCTAACATCTCAAGCTTTTCAAACTCATAAAAAAATTCAAAACAATCTTAACAGAAACGATTGAGACTAACAGAGAGCAGCCGAGTGGGCACAATAAGTGCTCAGCTGTCTGAACATCTCTGCAAAGATGAAAAGGAAAAGTAGTTTGTCTTTCTGAAATGCACAGCCAGAACAGACTTCTTAGACATAAGACTGTAAGTTAGAGATTTTGGCAAGTTGCTCTGAACCACTTTATTATGCTACTATCGTTGAGTACAGTGCTGTAATTTCTGCAGAGCAGGCTGCTTCTGCCACTCTACTTGAGATTTTCCACCCAAACATGACAAAGATAATAGGAGTAAAGTAGGGTAATTATTCATGTAGGTAACTTAGTAATACAGTAATATAGGCCACAGAAAACATAAAAAAAATGTGTAGCAGTGGAACCAATCAGGTCAAAAGTTCATAATGAAAAGCCTTTGCTGCACAAGGAATCTTATTTAGGATAATGTAGCATTGACAAGAAACATGCTGACCAGGTTCAAGTGAAAATTAACTCTAAATAAGAATAAAATAATCTCAAACTATCAGTCTACTCAAATTCTCAGCAATGCTACAGTTTTCCTCTCAGTTCCTGGAATGCAACTGGTTTTGGCATTAGAAACAAAAATAAAGTGAAGCAGCTTCCTCCTGGATCCTCAGTTTGTATGAAGCCGGTCAGTCAACAATACAGACATAGATGCATTTTCTTCGCGTCATTTCAAACCTACTTGAACCCTCCCAGTTTGATATGATGTGCCTACTGTGCTTCTTAGGGCTTGCTTAAGTTGCACACCGTAGTTGCAAACAGGCACTTGCCATTAGTAAGAACAGGACCAAGGGTATTTAGTTCAAAATGCTGCAGAAAGCAGTTGGTGCAGAAAGTTGGCTGTGAAACCAAGGTGTAGAATAGAGGACCACTGAAAGGGCCTTGGCCTCATGTCGCAATCTATCACAGTCTCTCCCTAGGAAGTTTCTGAATATGTAAACTTGCAATGGAATTTAATTGTAATGAGATAGTGAAGAATTGCATTCCTACTTCAAAATTCCCTTTGATTGCTTTAAGCAATCTATTCATTTGTGCCTGATTGTCTTCTATTTATTCCCAGACTTGGAGATTAGGTAACAGATTGCATTGCCATATGAAATTGAAAATGCAAATAGTCTGCATTTTTTAACACTTTTGTATGAACATTTCACAAAATCAGAGTGTGAATTGTGATATACATTTGTATTGAAACTTATTGGGATCCTTCTTTGGGAAAAGCAAAAAATAATTCCTCTAAAATTCCTCCTGCAAAATGTACATAAATGCTAAATTAATGTGATAATATAATTATTTTTTACTATTTTTAACTATTCTACATAAACACTCTGTGTTTGTATCTAGATATAAAGTATGTATATTTTGGCTTACGAAGTTGCAGCTCAAATATTGACAGATTTTCAGGTATCTAATTTGAGTAAAACAGTGACTGCAGCTAGTGAAGCTATACATGTCTACTAAATAATCAGGGAGAAAAACATCAATATGCAAACCAAATCCCATAAAATTTCAAAATTATCTTAGGAGATAAATGAGACACATTTAAAACATGATGTACGTTCCCCATCATATTCAATATCAGTAGAAGCTTGTGGAATAATTTTCTTTTCAGATACTAAAGTGTAACATCCACTTAATGGTTTTTATTATGTGTTCAGAAAACATGCAATTATAGATTATCGTTAAGTTTTTATCCGTTTGAAATTAATCAGAAATCTAAAAAAAAAAAAAAAAATAAGATCCTTATTTTTATCTTAATCATCAACTAGTTTGTATCACTGTGGCCATCTGTATGTGTTCAAAATTTTGACATATGTGATGGTAATATTTTTGCTGAATGCATAATGAAAGCATGTATCATCTGCAAGCCACATTCATTTCTGGATAGATGCCAAAAAAATGCTGTCCATGGAAAACAGCAAGAAAATCCTGGCTGCCTTTTCCTTCAAGGATAAGAAAAGCTCATTTTTTTTGGTAAATAGGCAATTCATTGGGATTCCTGTCCCATAAGGAGATCAAACAGCAACAGAGGAGAATTAGAGTGTTATGGCAATTCAGCATACACACTGGCTGGGAAATGAACAGCAGCCCTCACTGGAAATTCGACCTGTTGTACATTTACCAGCATCCTCCAGACAAACTGATGAGCAAGGCAAGTGTATGGCAATTGTTAGCTCTTAATACAGCGAATGTCAAAGCCTTACACACAGTTAAAAGCTGGGCTTTATTTGAGAGAAAATGATCTTTTCTGAGAAGCTGAAAAGCAAGTTACTTCTTGCTTTATGACTTTGAATAACCTCTTTCCCTTAAATCAAACTTGTACCTAGAAAGTCACCATGTATTTAACCTTCCTAATGACACCATATGTGGGAGCGTATACTTACTTGACATAAAAAAATTCTCCTCCTCTACTACCCACACAAAAAGAGTTACTGATGATCATTTTAATTTTTAGATACTGTTTAGAAAAGTAAGGAGGAAAAAAGTTTCATAATGTATTAACCTTCACATCTTGTCTGAAGTAGGAGTCCTGTAGAAATGAATAATTGGCAGTTCCTGGCTCTTTCAAATTCACAAACCCCCTGCCACATTTCATAGCCTAAAAAATCCCATTTATTTGATATAAACTAATACATTTCTTCCAACAAGTACATCTGCCACTAGGGTAGGAAAATAAATTCAAAGTATAGCTATATTTTTTTTGCATCTGTATGCCAGGAAGACTGATATGTCTAAAATAGGACAATGTTCTGAGAAGTGTACAAACCCAAGGAACTAAAATGACCAGAAGACAGACCTTACAGAACACAAGCAATATGTAGAACATTTTTACTTTCCACTTTATGCTATTCCTCTAAAGCTGAAAGCACGCATATACATTTTGGATTAGACGCTGCTTCAGTGGGCAGTGTTGGTTTTAAATAAAAATGATCGAGACTCATATGCAGGAGCTGATTTTTCAGTTAGTTCCATCAAGGCACAGTTAACCCATGTGCTTTGTGCTGTCCATATTACCAAGTATGTGCAAGCAGAAGTTCTTTGTTCTTACCAGAGGCAAGAATTAGGAGGCTCCAACTTTTCATTTGGTTTCACAACATTGACATTTTTCTGGATTTCCAAATAAGCAAAAATTGGTTTGTCTTTCCAGTCTCATCAGAAAGGAAATAAGCCAACTTTATCTTGCTGCTCTAAAAACACCCATATCTGTATTTTAAAGCATGTATGAAAAGGAGAGGACAGAATTTGAAGTGGTCCTTTGACACATTAATAAATCACACTGAACCAATATAGTCCGTTTGTCCTTTCACTCCAACTCAGTGAAAAAAGCCAGAGTGATCTTTGGAGCTGCTACTTTTCAAGACAGATAGCCCTCAGAGGTACAAATGCAACAATATGTCCTGGAACAATTTAAATGTTCTGATGTGCTGTAAAGGAATAAATCACACAGTAATAAATATATTGTACCATATTTGGAGACAAGGTCTGTGAACATACACTGTTACTTAGAGGAATAGAGGAATCCTGAAAACACTTTCTATTACTGCTTTTCTTCCTTACATTTTTAAAATTAGTACACCAACTGCGAGTAGAATTTTCTATTTTATCTTTTTGGGTTTTTTGCATCTATCTTGGTTACCATTGGATCACCAAAGGAAAAAAGATCTCTTTTGCTGTCATCTGCAAAGGAGGGAGGTATAAATAGGCTTACAGCAATAATTTTGAGAAAAAGATTCAGATATTTTATAGTTAATTCTAACAAATAGTTACCCCGTTGTTTACTTTCAACCAGAAAAATGCAAGTCTTTGAAGTTTCCTACCACATGAAGTCTCGTATAAGTAAATGCAAAATCTAGAAAAAAAGAAAAAAATCCCAGATATTTAATTTTAAAACAACAGAATTTTTCAAGTAATAATGACACAACTGTTGCTTCCTTACCTCAGCAATGAATTGTATCACAGTCAAAGGCTTCAAATGCCATGAATGACAGACACTAAGTGTGATCTTGAACAAGTCACATTTTCTTTATGCTCCAGCTATTTCTATGCAATAAGGAGTTAGCAACATTTTCTTCTCTCACAGAGAAGCTATTAAGAAAAATATATTAAGAACTGTGAATGATTGCCAGGTAGGCCACTGTAATTATCCGACTAAATATGAAATTTAGCAAGGTATTTGCCTCTGTGATAGGAAAATTTATTTGTTCATATGAAGGGAAACCAAGTACAGGCTTTCTCTTCATCATGTTTCTTATTCTCCTATCCTTTCCATCGAATATTCTATATAACTTCTGTAACAGTTATTGCAGTGATTTGATACCACCCAAAGGTAATCTGACCTCGCTTCTTCAGCCTCCAGTCAGAGGTGTAGTCTTCCCTGTTTTGGTAATTTGGGTGGGAAGGTCAGTATAACCTCATGAGCCTCACATTTGGTGTGCTCAAGTAGGGAGCTGTTCCTGGCTCAAATCTCATTTCTGAACATACCAGTTCTATACTTGACTTAAATGGATCCTGTGAAAAGCTACTGCTGTGGCTGACCACAAGGAGAAGTTTGTCACATCGATTTGAAAGGCATTTTGAGAGCAATTACTTACAGCAGAGCTGTAACTATCGCACAAAAACAGGGAAGGGAGAAAGCACTTGAAAGGTTTGCTAGTGTAATGATATGTGCATCATGTTGTCATTGGCTTAACTAACTATAGGAATGGTTAGGTTATAATCTCCCCTTATATTTTTTTAAAGGAATACATGAGAAATGAATCAGCACAGAATTGCAGCTAAATTCTGCAAGTTACTGTAGCTAAATACTATATATAGATTGCTTTCAGGAATGAGTGAAGAAATATAGTTATTTCAGCCCTGGCTTCGTGAGCTGGCAGAAACAACTAAAAAGTGCTGGAGCAGAGGTTCTTAACAGGTCTAGGATGAAATACTCTTTGGATAGGCCATTTTTTAAATGTCCAGTTCTCTCCATCATCCGTGCTCCAGTAGTAAACTGTTTTATCCTGCAGTTCTGCTTCAGTCTTTGCCTAATTTCTGAAATCAGTTAATTACCATTTATGCTCAATAAGACAGTGAGAGCTTTCCTCTAAGTATCATGACAATTTTGTGCAATGTTTTTCAATCTTTCTCATGACCTCATCACAGAAATAGAGAGTAGCTTGTTGGAAGGGATCCTGCTGCTGTGGATAAGAGTTTGTAAACCTCAAGCCTTTTTACTGTTTTGGAAGCAGAAGGGCTAAAAAAACAAAGGCGCTGGTGAAGCCTGCTCCATCTGATTCCACCTTGGTCTTCTCTGATACCTGTGTTAGTTATTCCACTTCCAAGATACATGCTGCCAAATGACAGAGAAATCAGGTCATCTATCAATCAGTCTGTCTACTCCTTTCACTCAGCCAGCTGAGGCAACAAAGTTGTAGTACTTAGAGGATATTTATCTGTTTTTTAGTCTATATTTAAAGAGACAAAATGCAAGAGAAAGAAGTATTTGACATTGCTTCTTGTTCTCTGGACTTCTGTAGGACAGATTAAATTCCCCCATCTGTAAAAACACAGTTTGATAACATCTATACTTGGGATAGACACATGACAGTCTTTCCCTGTCAGACACACTGTGTGTGTCTGACATAATCATGCCTAGTTCAAACTGGGTGAGAGGTATTATGAAAATAGAATAAGAACTAACAAAGACAGTTTTGTCACAAAATTGCTTCCTGCCCATAAAGCCCACTAGTTGCTATCACTCTGAACCAGCAAGTAAAGATGGCACAGTTGGTTCCTTTGCTGCCATATGCCAGCATAAATACTAAAAAGGAATAATAGTTGTTCTTAACTCTAGAAAATAGGATACAAATAAGAGGAATTATTGGGTTACAAATGGAATTGAAACTTGAGAGCTAAATTCTGGGCACACTCCAATTAGAACTGGGAAGTGAGTGGCAAAGATATGAGACTTATGTAATTTTTATTTGAAAACCCCAAACCCTTTAACACACTTACTGGCACTATATTTTGTGCAAAGAAATAGAATGAGACCATCCCTTTTTAAAAACTAGATTTTAGAATTATTAAAAGGATGGAAAAATGCATGTCTCTCATTTCTCAGCCCTTTTAATATCAATACATTCTAGACTAATATTGTTCCTATTGCTTTAATGAGAAACTTCTGCCAGACAATGCATACTCTTTGTTTACTCTGCAACAGGCAACTTAGAAATAGTACAAACCAGAGGGGAGAGTTGTATGGCACAGTCAGTGATTTAAGTAAATAATAGTTCTGACAAAATCAAACACTTTAAGGTTAGGCAAGAGATAAAGGATCAAATATCACAGAAAATGAGAGATATTTATGCTAGTTAAATAATATGTCTGATGAGTCAGTTAGAAATTAAATTTAGAGATCGGTTGCTAAAAATCCCCACTGTGAAATAAAAGACTGGAAGCAATTTCCATTTGGACAGTGATTAGGGAATAACCCCTCACACTGCAGTAGTAATCATGACTTCTATCATATGTACTGAAGAGAGATTAGAAGAAGTGATACTAAAGTCTCCAGACAATCCCACTGGTGTAAAATAGGCAAGACTTAAAACAGACCCTCCAGAAAATATTCTGGAGCAGTTTATCTTTTCTGGAGGTGTGCAATGTCAGGATGACCTATTGATTGTTACAGGCTGTCAGGTGTAAGTAATGGCTCTACTTTTTTGATTAAATATTAGCTAGTGGAAGGTCTAGAAATTCCTATCAATCATTTCAATCAGTTTAATAAATGCTATGGAGAATGCAGCCCTTATCCAGCAGTCTTAATGGTTGTTTTGCAATCACAGAAAGTGGACTGAAGTATATATAAGCATAAGTAGGAAAGGAATTCTGGTTTGATTGATTTTTAGTTGGTGTTCTCAAACTGTGAAGCTGCACCCTTAAAGACACAGTCTGTAATAACAGGGATAAAAAATACATCCATAAAAAATTAGTATGTCTGGAAAATTTGTTTCAGTAGGGTTGAACTGGTGAAAATACCACTTCTGATCAGATAAATAACAAAATTTGACCACTACATGAAGCATTTTAGTTGCAGACAAAGACAAAGCAAAGCAGGTCTCGTTGAAGTATCTTCATCATCATCATCATCATCATGGCTAGGCTTCGCGAACGAAGATTTGTGAAGGACTCTACCCACGCTTGCTACAAGCGCGCTGATGGCTAAAAAGGCCGATGCGAGATAGACACGACCGGTTGCAAAAGGCACAGCAGAATGGCTCCCCAGGTGGTACTGAAAGGACACGGTTCTTTCTGCGTTGCCTTTTCTCCTCGAGAGTGATCCTGCGTGTATTTTCAAAAGATATTGCAGCATTGTGAATAGTGTGTCTCCAGGCCTCCCGATTGGAGGCCAGAGCAGACCAGAGATGGTGATCGATATGGCCAAGGCTGAGATGTTGTTTCAGGGAGTCCTTATATCTCTTCTTCGGGGCTCCTCTCTTGCGGCAGCCAGTGGCAAGTTCACCATAGAGCACAATCTTAGGGAGGCGGTAGTCCTTCATCCTGGAGACGTGCCCTGCCCAACGCAGCTGCATTCGCAGTAACATGGCCTCAATACTTGTAACTCCTGCCTGTTCAAGAACAGACGTATTGGTTACATAATCTCTCCAGTGGATGTTTAGGATTGTACGGAGGCAGCGTTGATGGAAGCGTTCTAAGAGTCGTAGGTGGTGGCGGTAAATGACCCAAGATTCAGAACCATATAAAAGAGCGGACAGTACAACGGCTCTATAAACACTGATCTTTGTACTTTGAAGTATCTTAAGTCCTGCATAACACTCAACTCCCATATATTTTGGGACAGATGACAGTGTTATGGGATCTTAATAAATGGTTTGAGATTAAAAAATATGTTCAGGTGTGTGGACTATCAGGTCTTTTTTTCCCATTCAGACAGATGGATGATACTTTCTAGCACAAAAGAAAGCTATGTTAGGTAACAACCTATTACTCAAATTGGGAACAGAAACAGAGAGGTTGATGGTTTGTTTAAGATAAATTGAGAAGAAGGATACCTGCCTTCCTTGAGAGGAAGAGTGATCAGGATGGACTTGTAAAATGATAAATATAAACCAAACAAGGAAAGAGGAAAGGAAAGAAGTAAAACCACTTCATGAAAATGTGTAATGTTGTATAGCTAACAGAAGAGAATTATCACAAGGAGCAATGTTACCAAGCAACCATAAAAAATACTTTTATACTATTGTAACTTCAAGTGGGTATGTACTGTAGAGAACCTCATTGCCCAAACCCCACTGCCCAAACTCCACCAAGGGGATTAAGATGCTACTTTTTGTCCAAGAGGATCTGATATAAAAACAATTGTAATCATCAAACAGAACTTCCAGACTAGAATATGTGATATTTTCATGAAATTGCAGAAGCTGTTCCAGGTGCAGAAATCAAAATTCAACATTATTTCTTAAATTGGAGTCCTGTTGCTAATGCTGTAGAGGCACATTGCCTCCTTTTTTCTTAATTGATGAGAATTAAACTCTGAATTAATATAGCCTAATTGTTGGGGTAGTTTTCTCACAGGTATGTATTTCAACTTCATAGGCAGAGAATGCAAAGAGCACCAAGACTTTCACATTCCTTTTGAGGGTTCAGCCCCATAAACTGTTAAAAAATTATGAAGAGTAATCCCTACTTTGAAACTGGAGAGAGACCTACTATGAGATGAATATGGGCTGTGGATCTCAGGCGGACCTTCCGATCCTGAACTCTAGGAGCTGAGATTCTAAAGCCCTGTTTTCAGCATTTTATGTTACCATTTTTTGTTATCATTCTCAGAGACCTTGAGACCAAACTGGACAAAAGCCCTGAGCAGGTAGGACTGAATTCAGAGTTGATCTAGTTTTGAGCAACGGAGTGAACTCTTGAGCAAGAGGCTCTGTGACTCTACGGCCCGATGGTTAAAGCAGTGTCTTCTTCCTGATTGAACAAAAGACTCCAACACAGTAAACCACAATTTAAGTAGATGAGAATTTGAAATCTGAATTGATGTCAAGTTGATATTTTCTTCCTTAACAGATCAAGAATTTCACTAATTTAACAGAGTTCTGCTGTATCAGTCTCCTCAATGCCACTCATCCACCATACCTTCTACAGCTTCTCTGATTGTAAACGCAGAGTCCAGCATGCCATTCCCACTACTGCAAAGTACACAGAAATCTGGCTAGGTTTTTTTCTTGTTACACTCCTGTAAAAGTCTTGCTTTGAAGATAAAGTTGTCAGCAATGTTACTTTATCCCTGACTGTATCAGGATGCAAGTTAAGGGCACATGCAGCAAAGGAAGCTGCATTATATAAATGAGCATGTATTTTTATTGTTTACTGATGTCTTTGTCTCCTCAAAAAATACACTCCCTGTCCTAAATGTGCATCATAATAGTGAAGAAATGGAGACTGAATTGCTTTCCAGCTTTAATAATGAATCCACAAGTGGAGGAAATGGGTTTTGTCTGCAGTTTCTGAATCTTTTTTTAATAGCAAAAATTGCTTCACATAATTCATTTATGTAAATATTCCCATGGAGTAACTGCGTCAAACTCCTTGACAACTTAGAACTGCTATGCCTGTGTTACTGTAAAGCATCCTGATGCCTGATGGCTTTTGGCAGATATCTAGTAAACAGACATAATTACAAGAATTTTAATACAAAATTGAATTATTTTATTCAAAACATTGGTGTTCTATGTGTTTATTAAATGGTTCTGCTTTCCTTCTGTGTTGATTAAATGGAAGTCAAACTGTTAAAAGAATAATCTGATGATATTATGCTGAGTTCTCTGCTGATATAAACTGACATAGTACCAGGGTTTTTTCAGTAGTTTCAGTAGAGCAGCAGAAATTTAACCATCATTCTTTATAGCCTAGGCAACTTAAAGCAACTGAGCATAAACCTGAGCAACTAATCAGCAGGCTGAAGAACCCAAGTGTCTTTGGTCTGTTTCCTTTGTTTTGTTTCTTGCCTTTTTTCTGGTTTTTAATTATACTTCATTTATTTCTTAAAAAGAAAAAAATGTTGCTGTAGAAGGAATTCCAAGAAAAGGCATATATTTAAAGAATGTATTGTCTGCAAAAATATCTTCAGAATCAAGAAATATATATTGTAGCTCTAGCCTAAAAAACAAGCACCATCAACAAATAAAAAATATTAGTTTCTTCTACCAATATCCATATGGCTTCAGAACTGATTGACAGATGCTGTCACATCCAAAACGGATGGTGGCATTTGTGTATGTAATGTGTAAATAATGTGTATTTAATTTATATTTAATAAAATCACATATTCATTTGATCCATCTCATTTTGTCCCTGTGTACTGTGGGTACCCCACTAGAAGCTATACCTTCCTGCTGGTTCAGATCAATCTAGACTGTTACTGAAGGCAAGAAAACTCTCCCTGGAAATTGCTGACCAGTCAGGGGAATTTATGAAAGCTCATAGTGGACAAACAATAGCTCTAGCTTCTGACAAACTTCTTTCCCTCTCTCCCCTGTCACACCTTAAGCATCCAAAACCAAGAGACCACAGTTTAGATGGAATATTCTTCCACTGCTGCTTTAGAATTTGAAATGGTCTCAAACACTGGAGCACAGAGAGAGGTGTTGCCTTCCACAGAAGCAGCCAAATGCTGCTCCATGAGCTCCTGCAAGCACTGTGTGGGGCAAACTGGCTGAGCCATTTTTGGCCTTGGTGAATCAGGGCTGCTGACTCTAGGGCCCTTAATGCTGAGTAACCGTGGCAAGGCAAGGCACAGTAACGTCTCGTTCTACTTGTTGTACTAAGTACACCATCTGAAACTTTTCAAGGAGCACTTCCAAACTCTGGATCCTATTTATGTTGGGTAGAGCTATTTGCAGCTGACAGTGACTACAGAAGCTAAGCACCTCTAAAAACCAGATAAGTGGAAACATTCTCTAGTGCTGCTAGCACTTCTTCTGTGCTTTGGGAATTTCTGATAAAATTAACAAGATAGTAATTAAGGTAATCTCAGACAATACAGAAATCTTCAACAGGAGCAGCCAATAATATCTAGATTACATTCGATTGCATTTTTTTTTTTGTTAGAAAGCTTGAAAAACTTCTTAAGGTTTGTTATTTGGCAAGTTTGAAACCAAACAAGACCTTTTAAAAAGGTTTCAGCATTTTTCAAAGCTGCATGTAATGCAACTTTCAACACTTTTTGTTGTGCAATTGTACTCTTGCATATGATGCTAAACTGGAGACTAACCCTTTAAAGCAAGAAAGCAAGCAGTATGTTTCATGGTTCGTGCATACTCCTCTGATACCAAGTCAAATAAAATCAGTTCTTAGCACAAGGCACCTACTCACTAGTTGGAGTTAAACTCCTAAGTCCTCAGTATAGGCAGAAAAAGGGGACAAGGGAGAAGAAATTGAACAGTTTTAGGTCCCAAAACTGACACTGAAAATGCACAAAAAGTGGATAAAATTGAAGCTGTTTGTTACGGCGGAATTCCTGAATAGTTCTAAATTTATGTGGTTGTTTTCCATAGTTCATTAAATTCATGGATTGCTGCAGATATTTTCTTCTGCCTTTCATACAGAAATGAAATATGGAGGCAGTATGTTTTGAAGCAGAGAAGGTAAAGGAAGGTGAGTCCACAGAGGAGTTTGACTGACCTGACATCAAAAAGCCAACTTTGCAAATTTGCGGCTTCCCTGATGGGTGGTTGCTTCAAAACAACGCTCCTAGGAAGGAGGTTAATCACTGGGCTAGACTGGGGAGGTCAGCTCTGTCATGTGTCCCAGAGGCCTGTACCATTATTTGCCTGCACAGGCAGCAGGCTGACATGCAGTGTTCCATCCTTCCAGTCTGCACACCTCTTTGTCACAAAAAAAAAGGGCATACAGAATTGGGAAGGAAAGGATGGCTCCCCATGCCAGGATGTCACTTTTGATACAGTTTTGAAACACCTATGAATTGTACACCGGGAAAAAAAAGAAGCCCTCACTGGTCTTACAATTTTGATATAACTGTAGAAGACTTCAAATTCCTCTTTAATAAACAGTCAGATTTATCAAATCAAAGTAAATGTCCCTGTACAGACTGAAGATCATCGGTAGCCTCCAAGGAGATAAAAGGGATCAGAATATGCAAGAACAGAGATCCAAGTAAGAAAATTATGTGGGGTACAAGTACTATTACACAAATGGAATATTTTAAGTGCCAAGAAAATATGCCAAGAAAATGACACTTTCTTGGTATTTTGTTGGGAGATATTAGAGATTTTGTCAAAATCTGTCAAAAGCTGTTTTAATTGAAATGGAGAGGCAATATCTGAATGGAGTACTACCTAGAATACTACTGAATATGCAAGGGCTCTGATACAAGAAAAAACCCCAATGATGGGTGATAGCTGTCAAGTTCAGAAATTACACAAAATCAAAATGCAACTTACATCGAGCTTTTGATTTCTGATTGTTCATAGTGGCCTAAACTTGTTACATTAGTCCTTAAGAAGAAAAAGTTCCATCCTAAGTAGAGAGACAAATGAGAGTTTTTTCTTGAAAGGCAGGCAAGATTAAGCATAGCTTGTATAATATAGAGAGGAGCCACACACAAAGATAGAAGATCAAGAGATTTGCAGATGAGCATAGAACAGATAAAAAATATACATCTGTGGCAGAGAAATAAGAAAGAAAGGAAGGCAAACTAAAGTGGGGAGGAAAGTCACATAGTATTGTACCAGCTGTCTTTCGATGAATCCTAAGAAATCCCATCAGCGAGAAGGGGAAACTCTGGGAGAGTTCTAGTGACAGGGAAAGAAACGAGTCTGTCACAGACAACTATTAACCTTGAAACCTAATACTGCTTTGCACAAATAATGGACATGAAAATAAGCATAAAGAAAGTTTATCTGTTTATGGGTTTCCAAAATAGTCTGAATTATGAAATCATAGTATATCTGAATGTGAGCATTAAGGCATCACTTAACATGTTTATGTTTTGTTCAGCTGGTATATATTTAGTTGCATTTGAATTTGCTTCTATTTCGATCCTCTGTGAACATCAGCAGGATTTTAAGGTCATTTCAAAGATGGATCTACCAACAATCCAAAATGGAATTGTCTTGCAGTGTTAAAGAGGAAGAACTACCTTTGAACCACACTTGTAAGGTTGGCCTGAGATGTAATTTCCATCACTGACTCCCAAATCTTTTCCGCACATTACTGTAAAAGATGCTTAATCTTGCCTGCCTTTCAAGAAAAAAACTAATGAACATGCTGGTTCCAAGAAATTTTTGTTTGCTGTTGATTCATATTTTTGTTGAACACACTGTTGAACACAATAGATTGTACCCTGAATTTTTTAACATTTTTCTTGTTCAAAGCTAAGGCTGACAAACTAAAGGAATCTAGACAGAAAAATGACATATAATAGTGATAAGAACTCTCTTTTCTGTTACTACTACCAGGAATGTTAAAGCACTTAGACAGTAAATGAGCAATTCCATGGATTAAACATATGAATAGCCTAGATATCACTGGAAATGGAATTTGGAATTATGGTCAAAAAGCAGTAATCCTGCCTTCATAGCCCAAATAGAAACATGATTATTCTGTTGTTAAATATTTGAAATAAAATGACTCTATAATTTGCTTGCAACAAACATCATTGGCTTAGGTAACACAGTTCTTTTCATCTCAGTCTTCACACAGATTATATCTACCCTGCCATCAGGGATTTTTGGAGACTTTGAACAATGAGTGATATTGACATATTCCTAAATATTCGTCTCAGATACTTGCTAAATTATTGATGTCTCTCAACTTAATGATTATTTGAAAGACATAATGGAATTAAACTCAAAATCAGACTGTTTGACATCTGTGACAACAAAATACAAGTAATTAAAAAAAAAAATTAAGAGAAGCATAGTGGGTTTTTGAAGGTGGTCTGGACTGCAGCCTGAACAATAAGACAGAACAATTTGGGATTTAAAAGGAAATTAACATTTTATGAATAGTTCACATTGCTCTGAAAGCAGTTGATTGTCATCAACTTCTTTAACGATTAGATTCTTTCGAGATAGCTTTAGAATACATTTACAGAGATGATGCTGGAATAATCAGTTTTTCCATTGGTGAAGTAATACTTCTCTCACAGGACAATCTGACCACAGTAATAATTTCCTCTTACTTCTCAATTTCATATTTATGTAGAACAGTGAAGAGGATTACTTGTACAGTGAATCTTCGTTTTCCTACAAATACTTGATTGAGAACTTGTATACAGAGGAGCTGCAGTGATCTAATGAAAGATGTAACACTAAGGCAGTTTATTTTAACTGGTGCAAGTTTGTCTGTAAACATTTATTAGTTTTGTTACAAAAAGGATAACAAACTTCTCATGCATCCTAGACAGAAACAACATCACACCAAATACTTGCTGATTGTGTACAAACACAAAAGACCCCATTACAAACAGACTGGTTTCTGTCAGCTCACAAAACACAGAACGTACTGGGATCCACCACCAGTCGCACAAACTATTTAAAAGCTGAACTTTTAACCTTGATGTTTAAATACCCTAATTTATTTTTGTGTTAGCTTGAGGGTTTCTTAGGCACCTTGTCTCTCTCAGATCCTGGAGCTAAATGAAGCCCCAGGGCTCCCCTGTAATGCACATGGGGCATTAGATATTCCAGAACCGAGATTTCACTCCACCCCATCCCAAGGGCTGTGGAGCCACAGCTTGGTTCACTTGGAGCTGATACTGGAGAGCTCTCCCCTAGATGTTGTCCTTTGAAAGGCAATGTTAGAGCCTCAGCAGACCCTCTCATACCACAGAAGGTAGGATCTTCCTGTAATGTGCCAGAAGAACTCTTCAGTCAATGATCCAAATTCTTCACAAATAAAAGCCTACTTTTCTTTCTAAAGACTACCTTGTTGTCCTTAGATATGTAATTTACAAGTTTACAAATTTTAGGAAGAGATAACTGGTAGGAAAGATAACAGCCTTTTCCAGCTTCAGGCATTTAGTGGGCAGGAAGTGCCAAAAAATACTGAGTGTAGCAGAATGGAGGCCTTCCCAGCCCCCTCTTTTTCACAGCCCTTCAAAACTCATTTTAAAAAAATCAAGATCTACAGGTCAATCAAATGTTCTTTGTAAACAAGTACTTTGTCACAGATTTTCAAAGATATTTGGGTCCTACATATGCCAGGAGACGCCTTGCTCTTTTGTTAATGTTATGGAAGTTATGAGTAAACCCAGGTGCTCTACTAAACACCAGATGCAGAGTTCACACGCATGCCCTAAGGTGCACAGGGTGAAGGGAGACTGGGCTTATGCTAGTACTCCTTTCCCTTACTTCACCCTCCTTCATGTTTATGTTTCCACATGAAAAGACAGCAAGCCATGACAGGCGCACAAGGCTGAATCTACAACTAAAGTCCCCAAATTCTGTAAAAGTCTGTTATTACAATATTTTTTCAAACATCTCTGCTTGTCTGCTTCTGAAAGATGTAAAATATTTGGAGACAGGATTTTCCAATTCTGGTCATGTAACATTATCCAGAAAAGGAAGTTAATATTGCATAGAAAATGAAAAAAAAATCCTATTTTTCCAATGATTTACAAATATCTGCTCCTGTATTTGCCGTCTTGTTGCTTACTGCTTAAGTAGGTATCTATTCAATTAATGCACCATGTTCAAAATTTTAGATACATTAATATATGTTAGTGTTACATTGCTAGGACTAGTTTACCTAAAATCTCTATTCCTCTTTTCTGCTATGTGTTTGAATTTGTTCTTCATTTATGTGGAAAGCTTGGAGGCAGGAATATGTATGCTCTGGCTAAATTTTTCTGCATTTGTGTATAAATAGATACTCTCTTACATAGGATATCAGTCAATTCATACATGAAGAATATAATTTCCCAGAACACTTGAGTATTCCCTCAGGAATAAGTCTGAATTGATTTATAAACAACATACAATCAATTTACTAGTCACTCGAGCTATCTGCATTCCTATATGTGTTATATGAGTAATATTACTTTTTCCACTTTTAGCTGTTTCCATGATTAACTCTCATGCACAAGTACACTCTCAACAGTGATTAATGTAACTATTGTAGGAATTGTCAAGCTTGAGAATATTTACTGGCTAAGAAATATGAGGACATATCAACATGCTCAAATCTGGGCTAGCAAAATTCCTGAGTGCAAAGTCTATCTCCTACTACCTGTTGTCATGTAACCCAAAATCCAAAATGGCAGCAATAAGAAACAAGAGTTCATATCGAGCATACTCAGTTAAAAAAATCTTTTTATAAATGCATATGGTATGCTTATTAACACTGTACAAGCTGTACATTGTTTAGTGCATGTACAAACTTATTACTTCCTTCAAATTGGATATATTATACTATAGGTGAGCTGAAGGGGCGGAAGAGGTGGAGCTTGGGAAGGAGGGATGGATGGGGGGAAGATGTTTTTAATATTTGGTTTACTTCTCATTATCCTGCTCTGATTTTAACTGGTAATAAAGTTAATTAATTTCCCCAAGTCAAGCTTGTTTTGCCCATGATGTAATTGATAAGCAATCTCTCCCTGTTCTTCTCTCAATTCATGAGCCTTTTGTTATATTTTCTCTCTCCTGTCCAGCTGTAGACAAGAGTGATGGAGTGGCTTTGGTGGGTACCTGGCATCCAGCCAGGGCCAACCCACCACACACCTCTACTTTTTGCTCTCTTCCTGAATATTACTGTTTTGCTAGTATTGATGATTAAGCACTGGTATTTTCTATTACTTTCAGATTCACATTTAGAGTCAGAACTTTGCAACTCTCCAATAAGAAATCAGAAACTGAAAAATTGGTGCTTTAGACAGATAATATTCAGCCTTTTCATTGGTTACTCTAGCAAGAATTTCCTCTGCCAGCCTGTACTTTACAGCTTTCCTTTGGATTTCTGCATTTGTCTGGAGCTGTAGCAAAAGTATGTGTCAAACACGGGAACACAGACCATGAGCATTTATGTGCTTTACTGACTAAAAAAAAAAGTCAGGCAATAGCTCCTTTTCACAGTGCTCTGTCCAAATTTCCAAGCTAGCTGCAATATCAAGAATCAAGGCTTTCACATTTAACTACTTTTCACAGACTTTGAATATCATCCATCCTGTCAAAGACAGCAACTTGTATTTTTTCACTGAATCTCATTACACTGAATATATAACTTGAAAAAATGCCAATATTCTGCTCAAGTTTGGCTGCAATGCAATGCAATGCAATTACTCTTGTAAAGGAAGTACAGACCGAACTCCCTTCGTTTTAGTACAAAGATGTGTACATGCTGTGCACATGAGGGGACAGTCCAATAGGTTGGAGCAAATCTGGAAGAACTCATTCAATGTGAAGATGAATATTAACTTTCCTGTCCCAGACCCTTTAGGATTTTTCCATAAAATGGAACAACTGTTCATAAAGAGAGTATCTTGTAAGAACCTTATTCTGTCATGCTGGTCATGCACATGCTTTTAACTATCGACCGATACAATAGATGTCTATTTTTACTTATGTGTAAGGACAAAGAGATACTTTCTTGGCTTCTTTTAGCTGTAAAACTCACACACACAATGCAGCTCTAAAGTCAAAGTTTGCTATAGATGATCATTTTAGAATATTTATCCCCCAAGGATGATAAAACAATGCCACTTTTTGAAACCCTTTCAACTTCTTCTCCAATATTCATTCTTTTTTTTTTTTTTTAAGGAAAAATAAATGAATCTGAATGGCAAGATTATAAGTAATAAGAGAAAGAGATTAATGGAGTGAGACAAAATCTGAAGACTTTCTTAGAGCGGCAGGAGTGCCTGACTATCATGCAGGCAACCTGGGGTAAATTAATAGATTTAGAATGAGAGTCAGCAACATAGGTCTCAAGCACATTGCTTTTAATCCTAATAAACATTTCTTCTGCAAACCTAAAATGCTTGTTATGTGAAATGATAAAAACCTGGATGTGTTATTTGGCAGTGGATATGAAAGACCATTATGCATGCACTGGAGCTTGAGTCAATGTTCCCCATGTGCCTCAGTTTCCTCATGAGCCTGAGCACAACAGTTTCTGGATGGCTGCATAGTCAGTGAGCTCGGCATATGATGGACGTGAGAACAAGCTTCGGAAACAGCAGAAATATGCAAGGACCTAACTCCTTAACGTATCAAAATTAAAACACATTTTTGAGACTGATTGAGTTTTAATTAAAACACATATGCAAACTTTGTGTTAGAATTAGTGATAGGGTGAGGAAGAATGTCCAGAGAAGCATATACTAGTTCTGGTTCACTTAACTTTGAGAAACAAAAGCTGAGTGCTCTTTATAGACACACTGCCTGATGTGTCTTATTAAAATTAAAAAAGCCAAAACTTGCTCTGTATAACTTCTGGCTGGAAATCAGAAGGAAGTTTCTTACCGTTACAGTAGCAAGGGTATGGAACAGTCCTCCAATTAGAGCTGTGCAAGGCAAAAAAAATAAACCCTTAATTGGTTTCAAGACTCATAAACTGATCAAATTCAGAGGAATTACAAAAGTGTGTTGCTTACAATAGCCTGATTCCAGCCTCCTGCTCTTGTTACAGCTCTGGGCTCCTTTGGGAGTGTTTTAGCATGGATCAGAAGCATTAGAAGTGCCAGTGTGGTGCATGCAGCCAAACTGTCCCCAGGAGAATCAGAGAGGGCTGGTATATATCTCCTCATATCTGATTGCCTGCCTCAGAAACCACAGAGTAAAATGTATGTGGAGCCTTAAGCCTAGTTCTGTTTGTTTTCAGAGTAATTATCGCTGTTGGCAACTCTGACAGGAGAAGGAATGACTCAGAATGAATCAATATGTCCACAAGCAAAAGCAGAATGTTCACAGCCTAAACGGGACACAACCATAGTTGCATAAGCACAGCTATACTACAGTGGTAATAGAGAAGCCTATCAAACATGACACATACGCACAGTCCACACCAAACCTGAAATACTATCATATTAAAAATTTTAACAAATAACTACCTATTACTGTGTTTTGAGTGAATGTAGGCTGCAACCAACATCAACAGTAGTTTTGTACTGAGACCAATCAGGATTTGCAATTTTCAAGAATTAAAAAAAACACCTCAGGGCCTGGAATAAAGTTCAGGTAACTGTGGCCATGAGTTGTGGTTATAATACAGCCCAGTCTAAATTACTGGCCCATGCACTTGGAGCACTCCACATTAATCAACTGCTTAAATGTAAAACAGCCATCATCTTAGGACTCTCTGATCCAGTGGAGTTTCCTCCACTGTGACTCGGTTCAACCAAGGGAAAATAGCATCTGCCTCAAAATAACATAGGCTATAGCTTGTGGGAATAGTATTCTAATGTAAAGTGGAACATTTGAATTGGAACTCCTCCAGATTCAGGAAGATCTGTCACTAAGTCAACTTTCTGGTCTAACCCCTTGTCTTATGAAAAGGAGGGTTATCATCTGCCACAAGGCAGATACAAGCAGTGGTTGGAGACAAGGCTAAAAACTGAAATAGGTCTTGAGTATTGGAGGCTGGCTGTATCTGTAAGGACCTTAAACTCAAAAGTAATTTGCAATTGACTTCAGAGACTGAGCAAGTTATCTGAAAATAATAGTTAAAGATTTAAATAGAATTTCTGTTCCTGGTTCCACTTCAGATCAACTCTCCTACCCCTGTGTTTTATTACCTAACTCTTATGAGCCCTATGGTACACATTAAAAATATAAAATGCCTGGTCTACTCTGGATTTGCTTCAGATCTCTGTTAGCTGCTACTTTCCAGCATGCTCTTTGCCATCCCTGGCAAGGGAAGTCTTGAACAAGACTGAGGTAGCAGAGCTATGTTTAAAATTACTTTTAAGGCTATTTAGCCTTATAGCCCATGGGAAGCAAAGGAAATTTAAGGTGAGCTACTCCTTCTGAGATGGCACATATTAAATATTTACCAGATAAAGCAGAATCTTAATGAAAGGCCATTTTTAGAGCTACTGCTAAACATTTAACATGCGGTGGTGGGGGCATAAGATAATGCTACTTTTTTTGTTGTTGTGGGGTGTTTTAATTTTTTGTTTTGCCAAACAGATTCTAAGACACTAACTGCTTGCAAACAAGGACAAAGTCAGATACAAATGAAATGTTGAATGGATGGTCATCGGGTAGTTGCTATAAAATTTCTACCGATAGGAACGCATTTGCATTACCAAATGCTGTATTTCAAAACCACATATATTTGTAGTGATCCAACAAAAAAAGCCCCCTTCTATAGGGCTAATACCTGCCTGAAACCTTGTCATGCCACTTTTCACACAGACTCATTTTCTGGACATGCTGTGGAAGACTGGAGAACAGTGCTGCCATCGAATCAATCCAAAGAATTTATAGCAAGTTCATAACATAATATGAAGAATCCTTCATACTAAAAATCAGAATAGAGGTCATGACTACTACAAACTCCTTCCTGATCTTTTTGAGTGAAGTTTGAGTTTACTGAAATTCTTACTCGGACATGGAAGAACTGTTTTTTCTAAGTGCCTGAGACTTTCAAGTATTAAGATTTTGGACTCAAACTGACAGCTTGTATGCAAATCTTTTCTTCGTTTAGGTCTTTGCATAGGAGGCCAGGTGTACTGTCAGCAGGCTGTTTTGTTCAAATGATATGCAAAATACTTGGCTATGCACCAGACAGGTATCTATAGAACATAAGTATGCTGGTTTTGGCTGGGGTAGAGGTATTTTCTTCACAGTGGCTAGTATGGGGCTGTGTTTTTGGATTTGTGCTGAAGAGAGAATTGATAATATGGAGATGTTTTTGTTATTGCTGAGCTGTGTTTACACAGAGCCAAGGCCTTTTCTGCTTTTCATATGGACATGCTGGCAAGGAAATTGGAGGTGCGCAGGAGGATGGGAGGAGACACAGCCAGGACCCAAACCGACCAAAGGGATATTCCATACCATATGACATCATGCTCAGTATATGAAGTGGGGGGAATAAGGAGGTAGGGGGGACATTTGGAGTGATGGTGCTTGTCTTCCCAAGTAACCATTATGTGTGATGAGGCCCTTCTCTCCTGGAGATGGCTGAACACTTGCCTGCCCATGGGAAGCTGTGAATTAATTCCTTGTTTTGCTTTGCTTGTGTGTGCAGCTTTTGCTTTCCCTATCTTTATCTCCACTCACGTGTTCTTTAGCTTTTAGCCGTCTGGTTCTCTCCCCAGTTCTGCTGGTGGGGGAGTGAGCGAGAGGCTGCGTGGGGTTTGGTTGATGGCTGGGGTTAAACCATGACAATAAGGAAACTGGAATGTATATGCAGGCCAGCTCAAATCTTTATTTGCTGGCCAAAGGAACTGTGTTTAGTTCTTCTCTAGAAATGCTTTTCACATGGAGAGATGACACTTTGTGCCTTCCTCATCTCTGTTCTACGGCTTCATTGTTGCTACCACAAAAAATCTGAATATTTCCAGTGTATATTAAAACAAACAAGTTCTGAATTCAAGGACTGGACAAGTCCAGTTTCACTATTTTTTCTACAGGAGATTTGTCTCCAACACATGTTGTGCAAGATACTCACCATCTCTTTAGCACTCAGTAATTTTGATTTATAGCCGGAACCTTACATAGAAGAGAATAGTTATTCCTGTTCAGGTTAATGGGGCAGAAATCTCAATAATAAAGAATTTTTGGTAGAATTTAAATAAAGTAGCTAATAATTTAAGTAATTTAATGATTTAAATAATTAATAATTTAATTATTAGTTAATTTTGACAGTGGGGAAAAAAGCTGTAGAATTAGAAAATGGAAGACATTTCATATATTTGTATCTTTTTACAACTTAGTTTTATTTCCTATAATAGCAGGAAGATGTTTCAGCAGATCATTGAGTCTATTTCTAGCTGTCCAGAAAATTCAGATAATTTTTTTCAAACAAAGCTTATTGGGAAAAAAAAAAAAGAATATATGCCAGCTGGTCCTATTACAACACAAGATTAGCCCATACAAACATAGCCCAAGTGTATCCCTGCAAGGTTTTGTGAATCTGGAGGTTAGCCACCAGCACCTGCAGACCCACTAAGATGCTTCCGACATATACAGAAACAGAACTTCAGATGCAACAAGAAATCTAGTATCAAAGAATTCAGGTCTCAGAATGCACAGATTTCTCAGAGGCTTGGCAGGAGCTGAACAATGAACAACACAAACATGAAAAATGTTTTAAGTACTTAAGCCCCAATATGATCATTAGTATCTCCAGCTGAGAAGGTTAGAGTTGGCTCTTTCTTTCTATTTCTTTTCTTTGTTTTGTTGTTTGCTTTTTTTTGTTTTGTTTTTTTTGTATGTTTGTTTCATCTTGTTTTGTTTTGCTTGAGGGGTCCCCCGCAATCCTATGTGCATCATAAAAGAAGTCTCAGTACTTAAATAAGAATATTCTTCATCCTGTAATGAACAAGCACCAAATTGAATTACAGAGCTTCATGCTTTGCCTCTAAAAATTCCTCGGTGCATACATATGTGACCCTGCCTCACTGCAAGAGGCTGTTATTTCAGATGCTAGAGGCATGTATTACCACATTGCTGTGCCCAGAACAACTGATCCTGCTTCTCAGAGGACTATCCAGCCTAAGTGGCACATCCTACTGATATAACTTCCTTCCAGGACTTAGCATCATGTTCAGTAGCACAGATGCAGCTTCCATACAGCAGGACTTGAGCTTTATTTGACTGAATGTGGTAACAAAGACTCACCAAAAGGGGAAAAATAACACACCTGACCCCAGTGAAGATGGTCACATTGCTTAGTAAAAATGTAATTGCACACTGCTCCACAGACAACCTCTTCCAAGTGTATTATTTATATTTGCTTTTCCAGTTCTTTGAAGTGGACATGCATAATTGAATCACCACAACTCTGCAACAAAAAGTCCAGTTCCATGCAGAAGCAGAAACACTATATACCTATTCAACCACACCTGGCAGCAACTGATCAAGAAAACCTGACCATGCCATCCACTCCAGACTTCCACAAAGGTACCAGCTAAGGAGAGCCAGACTTCCTTCCAGCCTCTATAAAGTGAACTGACACTTCTCCTCGGCAATAATTTTCAAAAGTAAATTAGACAGGGTTATTTTAATCTACAACACTGCCTTGGCCAGAGCAAAATCTGTATTCCCCATCAGAGAATGTTTTATACTTGAGTTTCATGCATTTATTATAATGATACTGAATTTTGCTGTGTGGTGGACAACATACTCCGTAACTACACAGTCAGTCTTTTATACAGTTGAAGCCCTCTCTGAACGCTGACGATGAATCAATACCTCATAAATTCAGAATGAAGGAAATCATGTATATTTTTGAATCTACTTCCTATATCAGATGACTTCCCATCAAAACCAGTGAATGCTTTCTGTTGTCTTTAATGGACTTTTATCAAGATCAGGGAACTGCCACCTTCGTGCTAGAATGTCTCTTTCTTCTGTGTAGAATATAACAGATTTTAAACTTCGAGTGATGTTAATTACTTAAGAAAAAAAAAAAAAAAAAGAATGCCAGCTATTATTTGTAACTCTGGCAATCTGGCATCAAACTATCAATATGCACCTCTTTTCAGAAATGCATCTTCCACAGTGACCATGCAATATCACCTTTTCTTTGTCAGATGGTAGTGTAAAACACCCACTTTTTCTCTCTGATGTCAAAACAATAAATGAAAACTGAAAAATCCTGGCATACATTGCTACATATTCTTAAATGTAGGTATAAAAATATATACCTCTCACAATTTTGTTGATTAGAATGATTTGATCCTCTGACAGAGAAATATCAGATACATATATATAGCCTCATCATCAAAGTTATTTTATACGCCTTCTGTTATGAGCTTCAATAAGGATGTTACAGTTTGCACTGTAATTCTGGCAGTACCCAGGCATGTTCCACCCTGTACCAAACAATCACTTATAAGCCCCATCTCTCCAAAGCTACCAAATGTATTTCATCAAGTTTCTTTGTAGATCTAACCTCAACTTCATTGCTGTAAATAAAAATCATATATCTTGTGTGAGCTAAAGGGAAATAAATGGTAGTATGGGATAAATATGCTTGATTTGTTTCCACACAGGCTGGTAATATTTTATGTTCTTAGCCATTCCAACTTACTACATGCCTCTCTCCTATCTCCCTGAGAGCTTTTACTTACTTATTGCTTGTATGCCTATGCATGCATCAGCAACCTTTGCTGCCAGGATTTGTGTTTTTTGAATGGATCTCCAGCCAATACCATTAATTTATACATTAAATTTGTACATTTATGTATTTATACATTTCAATTTGCAGTCTCTGAATAACAGTTTTGCTAGATTGAAGACATTACATTTTAACTAGCAAATACTCATCAGCTTCACGTTTCCAGATATATTTGATTAATAACTGGAATCATAAAGTCTCTCATATCTGATCCTTGTTCACAGGAAGCTTATTTACAGAGGAGCAGTCAATGTCAGTTTTATATGATAGAGTTGACAGCCCTTGCTTGGAGACTGGATTTAGTCTGTATGATCTCTGACCCAGTGCCTTGTACTGTACTTCAAACAGTGCTCCAGGAATGAAGCAGTCTCACAAACTGCCTTTGAAGAGGCATACTGTTCGCTTTTGGATCTGACCATTCTCTGCTGGGTTGGGGGGCAGTTAAGTCCAAAAATAACTGTAGGGAAATTAAAATGCTATGTTGCCCTACCATCTACTTCTATTATTACATCTAATTATAGTGAAAACCTTTCCTCAGTTCTCACCAGTAATTTTTTCACTTAAATAACTTGTAATAATAGCTGCCACCAAAGGTCTTTCCCGATTCAACTATACTTATTTTAAATTCCCTAAATCACACTTGGAACTTTCCTGAGACAAGTTTTACAGTGACATATCCACTGCACAACTCTGTCAGAGGCACAGTAAAACCTGACTCTGTGAGTCAATTTTTTTTTCTGAAACTGATTGTATTGACATGCTTTATACTATAGATAGGGTAGGAAATTAAAGTTTTTGTGCTAGACTTAGATGTGAAATCAGCAGAGAAAGTGCACTTGTCTTAACGAGTAAATATCTAATTGTTCTTTGTGCATTTTCTTGCGTATTAGCATCACTTACTTCATACCTGCAGAGTTGTAGAACTACTCAGCTGGTTACCAGTTAGTTTTTTTGATTTCTACGGAGAGATAGTAGCTCTAGGAAATAGGAGATTTTCTTGAAAAAATACCCGTTTCAACAATAATCAGGAGAAATTTTTAGAAAACTTTCCATTGGGTTTTCCATAAAGACTGTGAAGAGTTATGTAAATATCTGATATCCTCCAGTGTGACCACCAGGCTTCTCTGGTGATATGATATCTCTGGATTTTCCTAAATAGATCAACGAGTCAAATACATGGCTGGTACTTTTTTTTATCCTGAGCTCTTGCACATAGACTGATCATCCTCTAAAAATACAGTTTTCCAGGAGTTTACTCAATAGAATTCAAAACACTCTTTACTTGAGAAATGAATAGTCAAAAAGCACCAAAAGAATTATGTTACAGACCAGCTCCAGAAGAAGTTTTGAGCTTTTTTTACTTTAAAAATTTTCTGTTTTTTTCTGAATGATTAAAATTAAATGTATCAGATTGTTGCTAATATTAAAAAAGATAAAACTGAGCAACAATGTATTCTCTATGTTGCAGTACACTGTTCCTGTAGAAGAAAGATTGTCCCAGCTTCACAGTGCTTCCAGGACTGTCGCACTGGGCCCTTGTCTCTATGTCCTGGTTATAGATTCTTGCTGTTTTAGTTAATCCTCAAGTTTTGGGATATAAATAATCAATTAGCTACAAAATATGCAGACCAGTGATGACAACTCTTAAGTAGAATTAGTAAGGTTTTATATTCCCATAGTTTCTTTCCTGGCATGTCTCTAAGAACAGTTTAAGCCTGATACTTCAGAAATGACCTAAAAAGCTGTTCCTCTATGATGCTTTTATAATCAATTGCATATTTTTATATTTACTCCCCTTATGTCACCAATAAAGCCTTATGCCCCACTCTGGCTACGTATTACTACAAAACCTTCAGTAAATTCCTTTTTTGATATGTTGTACTACACAATATCTTAAGAAAGGTTCTGGATAGTCTCACTTGGTCTGTCAAAAAGACTAATAAAATTTATTAAGCCCTTTGTCAGATTATGATTATTTTTATGTGGGTTAAATGCTGCTCATATGATATATAATCATGTCGTGTTTGAATAGCTGCAAGGGAAAAATCCAGTTGTACTCAAGAAACAATGTTTGCAAATCTTGAATAAACCATTTATACTGTTCAAACAAAAGTGGAAATCAGCTCTGGCATTTTTGTGCCTTGCAGGGTGATTTTTCTTTATTAAGACAAATCATAGTTTCACAACTTCTCATAATCCAGAGTACAAGTAGCATGTGAAATGAAACTTACATTTTAAAAAATTATTTTTAGTTTTATTCCTTTGCGGACATCAACAAAAGACCAAAATAACGACACTGGGTTTTAGAAGATGGCAGTGCATGTAGCCATGGCAACAGAGAACTCTTTGTGTACTCGCCTCCCAGGTATTTACTGCATTTGTCAGGTGATGTCAACATGCACCAAGTTACTTGGTGCCACAGACACATTTTGTCAGTACCAAAGATGGCTCAGTTAGTACTGGCTCAGCTACAGGCCCCTCAGCAGCCAAAGTATACTAAAAATGTTGTCTTCTTCTAGGCTTCAGAGTCAGCTGTGCTGACTTTCCTGTGTAGTCTGATGCTCAGGCAGAAAGTAATCTGCCTTAGATTTATTGAAAACAATAATGCAATCAGGAATGCCAGTGTAGAGGAAAAAAATTAGACATTTCCTTACACAATACAATACCTGTGGCACCGTTGCAGACCTCCCCCTCACCCCTAAAGTACTGAAGTGACACAAAGTTAAATATTTGGAGACAGTCAAATGAAATACAGTGTACCAATTCAAGTCAAACAACCTGAAAAGAAATGCAATGTTTTGATATTCCTGATGAGAAATGAAAAAAAGACAGGAAAAGCAGTCTTTCTGAGCACAATTTCCATGTTGTGCTCTCTGAGTTTTCTTAAGAAGTATTACTTTTAACTGCTCAACACTATTTTAAATTATTTTAAGCTTCATTGTTTATGTAACAGACTGAATAGAAATGTATGCAAACATGCTTAGACAAACGTTTTCTGCATTTGACCCTTACGCACTTTATTTTGCATTTGTCCCTTATCAGAGAATCACAGAATGGTTGGCATTGGAAAGGACCTCTGGAAATCATCTAGTCCAACCCCCCTGCTAACGTACAGTCACCTGGAGCAGGTTGCACAGGATTGCATCCAGGTGGGTTCTGAGTATCTCCAGGGAAGGAGAATCCAACACCTTTCTGGGCAGCCTCTTCCAGTGCTCTGTCACCCTCAAAGGAAAGAAGTTTTTCCTTACATGCAGATGGAACTTTCTGTGTTTCAGTTTGTGCCCATTGTCCCTTATCTGGTCACTGGGCACCGCTGAAAAGAATCTGGCCCCATCCTGTGGACACCCACTCTTCAGGTATTTGTAAACATCTTCAAATGTCTTTTCTCCCGCTCCCTCAGCCTTTCCTTGTAAGGGATGTGCTTCAGCCCCCTCATCATCTTTGTAAGATGATAAGACTCCTCTCCGTTTCCAAGCTGTGTCTACTTACAAGAGTCAAGAGAAGGTGCAGGGAAGAAAAGTGTTGCAAGTCAGGAGGATTGAATTTTCATGTTAATACTTAAAAACGTCCTGCACTCAAGTAAACTCTTCCACATAAATTCTAAAAACTTGACAAAAAGGAATGTAGTTTACCTGATACCAGGTGGTTTTCCAGCTGCACTGGGGAGGAGTCATTACAATATTAATGATCACTGAGTATGGATTTGAGAAATATCTTAAGGTCAGCCATAGCTGTCAATATATATAAAGATCAATGAGTTGCTAGGTCAGGAATATTCTGACACGAGCCATATACTGATAGATAATCATGTGATAGAAACATAGAATACCAGGTTGGAAGACACCTCAAGGATCCTCTGGTCCAATATTTCTTGTCAAAGTAAGAATAAGACCCAGGTACTGCCCTTGACCTTGCAACCCTAAATAGATACTAGCAGATTCAGAATTCCTTGCCCAGCCACATTCTTCTGTTCACATTTAGTATATAAGCAAATTGCATTAATCATTAAAGTCCCATTTCTTAATGCTTATGCATGTTTTCCATTCGCAATATTACCAGAGGATCTGCCAATAATTTTTTTTGTTTTTCTAGTACTGAGGCCTGCTATGCAATTAGTCAATGTAAATAAAAGCTACAAATCACAGGAAAAATGTTGTGAGTTTACATAACTCAATATGTCACATTAGCACTAATGTGCTACAGTGTTTCTCTAGAAGATTTTTCAGTCATCTCAATAAAATTTGCTACAGATTTATTAAGTACGATAGCTTGCCTCAGACCCCTTATTGTGTGCATTCTAGCTAAACTGGGCAATACTTAAGTGATGGGGTGGGCTGCTGGTTTGTTTTTGTTTGTTTGTTTGTTTTGCTTTTAAAATCCTCTTATGGACAAGTTATTTATTTTAAACAGTGGCAAATATCCTAAACTGTAGCAGAACTGCCAAAGTTGAAAAAAATATGGAAGTTTTAAGTTCACTGTTATTTTTAGATATTTGTCAAACAGTGAAGGATTTCAAAAGTTTGACCCTTTCTAGCCCCTTCCATCTATGCAAACTTGTAACCCAGTTTTTCAGTTCACAGAAAACATTTTTCTCTTCTGTTTTACTTGGCTTGAATTTCAATTGGAACTTCTCTTTCCCACAGTGTACTCTGAAATGTGAGAGAGAGAGATTAAGCATTTTCTTAATGGATGATGGAGTTAGCAGTAGAGGTCTGTGACTTGCTAATTTTCAGTCAGCAACCTCTTCTGTAATGTGTATGCTAATTCATCACTACGCTCTTCAAATTTGAAAAGGCATTTATAATGTACCCTCAGGAAGTGTGCCTTGGCCAATCTGCTAGCCATGTGTCAAAGGAGTAAGCACAGCAACCCCAACCCTTACTGTAGGACATCCAGCCTGCCCTTGCAAGATAGGACAGAAAGGCAACCTGTACTGCAGCAACTCATAGGAATTTCAAACCAGTAATGTTTTAAATGTTCTAAATCTTCCCACTGCCAGTTAGAAGAACATCTGATGAAAAAGCAGACTTTGCTTTTTCATGTCATTGTATATGAAGATGGAGTTGGTTTATAAATAAACTGATGAAAAGTAATGATGTGGGTCATGTTCAAAGCTTGCAATAAGAGCAGCAAGTAATGAGACAGAGTGAAAGACCTCATGTTACTTTAGCTTAAAAGTCATTCAAAGTCGTGCATCTCCAAAATAAAAAGCAAAACTGAGGAAAGACAACTTGTAGCTCTAGAAAAGCTCCAATAATATGGCCTGTATATATACCCCAGAAAAGAAGCATCTGACTGCATCTTCACTGAACAGCAGTCTTCACTCCAACGGTGAGAGAGAATTCAACCACAGTTTCTAATTTCAATCACTGCTTTGGATATTATGTACTTCTAGCACTGTAGCTGAAGCACTATTAAAATCGAACTTACTTTATCTTTCTCATTATAACTGTAAATGGGCTTGGAGCATCGGCTAGCTATTAACCTACAGGAAATGCCCTCTGACTTGATCAGCACTGTATGAAACTACAGTACAGACAATTGATTATGCCTGCACATCAGTATCAATTGTGGCTTTTTAATTTACTTAGCAAACAGTAATACAAATTCTTGACTGGTATTATAACTCATATTTCCCAAGATGCTGTCAGCCGTTCTGATAAGAGTAAAACTAGAGTAGCTGACAAGTTGATGTTCATGCATAAGCACATAAGATAGAAAGCGAGTCCTGTGGAAAAATATGTGCTTTAATCAGAGAAACATTTTGTTGTGTGTTTATCTTTGAATACAAGTGCAACCTCGTTATTTTTGTAAGCTGACTCAGATAGTTAATATCAAGTATATGTTGACCAAGTTGGCAGAACTGAAACCACAATACTATGGACTTTGCAAGTCTGAGCCCAAGGGGCCTTTCCTCTGAAAAACCAGTGATTACTGATCATACTGCAAGGTCATCCGGTTCATTACTGTTACACCCTCCGTATCAGTCAGCTGCACAAAATGTATCAAAAAGCATTTAGAATAAAGCTTTGCATTGACATTGTTTAATAATTTGTTGAAAAATACTAGACAGAAGCACTAAAAAGTTCAAACCAATTGTAACATTATAAGTTTACCTACAGCTTGCAATGACTTCATATCTGCTGACTCCAGTGTAGCAACTTGCTTCACTCTGAAAGCAGAATTTAGTTAGCTCTATGACAACTTTAAAAAAAAGGAAGCTTTTCAGACTAGTTGGTGGACAAATACTTTGTAACAAAAAGACCTTTTTATTTCAACAAAAATGAATCACCACACTTTTTGTTTAGGCAATACTTTTTCAAATCAAGTCGGCCTTAGGAAAACCACAAAATCACATATTTGTATTAAAATACTGTTCTTTTAAAAATGAGAATAATTCTAAACATCCATGACCTACATAGCTATTTTAAGCTATTAGTGATATTTACAGGGCACTTTACTTATTCATCTTTACATTCTGATAGCAGAAACTCAAGTTACTGGAATTAAGACACTATAGCAACTGCTCAAATGGTTTAAATATAAAACATATACAGATGGGATGAACTCAGATGATCACTTCTTATTATAAACTACATTATTAACATTAGTATGATTATGCACAAGCTAATAACTAAAGAGGGAAATCAGACCACAGAGCTGACCAGTTGCTGATCAATTTCCACAGGTTTAAATGTTACTAAATTCCCTAGTGTACTTTGGACCTCCTTCGGCTAACCTCTTCCCAAATAGTTCAGTTGACAGCATGAGCCAGGAACTGGTTCAGTGATCAGTGTGCATGTGATCACCTTCTGAGAGTAAGAGAGTTTAGATGCATGAGTATATATGCATCAGGGGCAGGGAAAATTCCATAGTCCATTAAAAATCACAGAAACACAGAATAATTTCCATTTGAATGGACTCCTGGTGGTTATCTGGTCCAGCCCCTTGCTCACAGTAGGGCTAACTTCAATAGATCATTTCTGAAGTCCCTGTTCACTTGAGTTTTCAATATCTCCAAAGATGGAGACTCTGCAGCATCTCTGAATCACCTGCTGCAGTGTTTGGCACCCTCACTCTGAAGACTTTTTTCCTTTCACTAGTCAGCATTTCCTTTGATGCAATTTCTGTCTGGTATCATGCCACTTTCTGCAGTGCGCACTGTGAAGGTTCTAGCTCCATCTTCTCTATAGACTTCCATGATAAAGACACCAGTGAGACCCTCCTGAGCCTCCACTTCTCCAGACTGAAAAAAACTAGGTTTTTTAGCTTCTCATACTCTGTGCTCCAGCCTGCCAAACAGTGTTTGGCATTCCACTTCAGTTTGTTTTTATCTTTGGAAGCACAAAAGTGGGCAGGTATGCTCCAGCTTAGTGCCGTTTTGTTATTTCCTGAGTGTGCTTTCCACACCTTTTGTGAGCAGCAATGGTTCCCATGAGACAGTGCCTTGGCAATTTCTCTGCATTATCATCAGTCTGTGACAAGCATCAGACTTCTTCAGATTACTGGTGTATAGGTAAATTGACTCATATAAATGGAGTAGCACATACTCAAGATGAAGATCTGTATTAATTTTGCCTACAAAATCTGGTTCAGGATATCCCAGCAGTGTTGCACAGAGTCATGCTGGCACTACACTGGATATTGGAAGCACTATAGCAACATTTCCACTGAAGGTAATCCAGTTGGCATTTTAATGAACAAACCCTATAATGAAAAGCAATATGCATTAATCCAAGAAGAAATATTCACTAATGTGGTTTTATTCCTCCCAGTATTCAAGTTCCTCCTTTTACACATAACTCTGGCAATTCTACATTGTACTGCAATGTGCAGTATAGACAGTCTTCAACAGAACTGACTGTATTCACTGTGAGTAGAGCCTGAAAAGCTTCCTTGTCCTACCAGATGGCATGGTTTTGACTCCTGACACAGAAATTAACTTATAGCTAGTCTTTAATATGAAAAAAAAAAAAGAAAAAAGGAAAAAAAGAAAATGTTACTTCTATTTTGAAATCTGTTTGTTATCTGTTTTTTCTGTGCAGATAGTACTTCTGACAGCCCACTTTATAATTAATCCTGACATCTTTGATGGTGTGTTTCAACATGAAGCAATGGTATTTTCTTGCTATACTGACATTTCACATCCCACTGAGTTCAGAACAAAGGTGATTTTGCTGTGTTGCTTGAATGTTAAGTTTAGAGTAAGAGTTGACAATTTAAGACATGATTGATATACAAAATCTGCATCAGATTCTTAAAAAAAAAAAGTCCTGTCCTGTTAAAATCCACAGTATTTCCTGGAGTGGTACATTAAAAGGATAAATACATACTGCTATCAGTAAGTTAACATTATGTCAAGATAACACCAGTGTTAGCTTTCTTTTAACAATTTCAAGACTGGTTATTAGAATTTTCTACTTCACCCACATCTGAAGAGTGTAATTTTGCTGCAAATGGACAAAAATTCAATCTCTGGACCTCTACCATAGGTGAGGAGGGAAATACATGAAACTTGGAAGCTTTTTCTTGTGCCCTCTTCTAACTTCACATGCCCTCTACATGATGGCATCAGAAGAGTGTAGGATATGGCTACCTGTACTTTTTTGGGATAAAGGACAAAGAAAGAGGCAAAACCTGTTTTCTTGGGTTTATTCCAGCCAAGGGCAGTTCAACACTAGCTGGACTGTCAGTTATGAGCTTTAAAGCTTATGTACTCTACCATGTAATACAAAAGAAATATTACATTGTCTGCCTCACAACATATCTCACTGAGCTATTTTATAATCCTTTTCCCACAGCTTTGCTGGAGTAGTCATAGGGATTTGGTAGGTTTAATTTTATTCCTTTGAAGCTATGCTTATTTGTTGATTTTGTGCTGTAATCAGCTAAGACAGGTGTTGAGATTCAGCTTTAACCATAATTATGGTTCATTTAAATGATACTGAAGCCAGATTTATCATCATGCAGCTAATAGGATCAACTTTATTACAGAAACTTATTGTCTTTACTAAAGTTAGGAAATCTAATAGCTTATGTGAAATGTATAATGTTCCTAAATAAGTATTAAAGATCATCCCCAATAGATTTTATAATTTTAGTGCAAAATTTACACATGTGAATAATCTGTATCTTAACAATAACACATATTGGTGCATCAGCCTTGAAACCATAATTAAGGTTTTTGATCTATTTACTTAATATTGTGTCGCAGCATAAACACCAAGTTCATCTATAAGTTGTAAATGCAAACAGGACCATCCTAAATTCAGACCTCTTATAAAAAATCCTGCATATTCTCATTATTACTGTCCTGTCTCTTACCAGTAAGATATATCAGCATATAGCACTTTCAGCAGATCTGAAGCTATAAAGTTGCTATAAAGTTTATAGCTATAAAGTAGCTATAAACAAACAAGACTGGGTATATCTGCCCTCACTGCATTGTATAAATATAATTTTGTATATGGGATTTTTTTTTAGATTTTTTGAGGTATTTTCTCATATCGACGATTTACACCAACTGGCTGAAAGAGCTATATAAAGATAAAGATTCCATAAAAAGACATGGCTGCAAACATTTTTGTAACCTTCCAAGCGGTATGTCTCATACTGGTGGCCCAAAAATAAATGGCAAGACTACACCACCCACACTGCAGCACTTCTCATGCAGCAGGGTGTGGAACAGAGAAGAATTATCCTTTAGTCATTCTGCCCATTTTGAGCAACTGACATTTGTGCAGTTGTAAAGAGAGAGAGCTTTCCTCTACTACGGGGTACTGGATTCTTTAATTTGTTGCAGCAGGGTTAATTTATAACCTGGGATTAAAGGGCTAGGTAATTTTCTATACATAAACAAATATATACATATTATAAACTCTATACATAAATATAAAAACTTTTTAAGCTTCTGTGTGTCTTCCCTGGTTTGCAAGATCAAAGAATTCATGAAGCAACTAACTGTGACGATATTGATCCTATAGTGCTCCAAAAAACAAGGGAAACAGTTCCTAATGTTGTATAATTATTTTGATTTACTGCTGAGAAGTAACTATGGGAAAAATTTTGCTTGCCTCCTGTTCTCTCATAAATTGCTAAGTTAGTTACCATACAAAAGTAAAGTCTGATTTTGGAAGTACCTTAGCAAAACACATGGCAAATGGATTTGTTTACGTAGACTGAGTAACACTATGGATGTTCAATAGCAAAGCTGTATGCTGTCACTACAACAGATCCTTCCAGTGATATTTACTGAATAATGATTTGAATGCACTGCAGCATAAAAAGGAACCCTATATGTGTTCTCCTGCTGCGTCGAAGATGGGATACCAAGGCCCAGGTTTAATATGGTGAAGACAGGAAGCTATAATGGAGCAGTTTTCCATTCTCATTACAATAATTGTCATTCATACCCTGCCATTTTCCATTCCTTTGCTGGAAAGAAGAAATTTTCTGTTTAAAATCAAGATGTCCAGAGCCTTCCACTCTCTCTAATGTTTGTATGAGAGGTACTTAGCATTTCAGAGAGCCTAGCCCAAAGCTTCACATCTTCTCTAGAAGACTGCAGAAGGGCATAGCAAAATGTTCTTTCTGTTCTTCAGGTTTGCTCAGTTGGCTTATCCTGCTTTCTGTTATGGGCCAAAAAAACTTTCTGAGAGACACATAAAAATCTAGCCATTCAAAATTAGGCTCTTAAAAAAAGTATATATAAAGCCTATATATAGGTATATGCACCTACTATAATGATATACTGTTTCTGAACACTTGAAAAAAAATTGGTAACTGAATTACATATGTATTTATAGAGTGTGAAAATCTAAAAACCTAAGTTATATCTAGCCTCATGTTGGAAAAAAAATTACATATATTATGTTCACAAAGCTTTTGATCATCTTGTGCATTGATAGTTACCCAGACCTAACTTACCTTCCAGGTGGTTTCTGAAATTAGTAAATAAAAAGATTTTGAAGTGCTCAAAGAGGGCTAAAGAAACTGAAGACCACTAAAGAGAGGGAAGGAAAGAAAAGCTCAAAAAGGTACCAAGAGAAACAGAGACCCTAAGAGAAAGACAGAACAGGCTCAAATCCAGCTAGCAATACACTAATTCCATATGTCAGTGGTAGGAAATACTCAGAAATAAGAACTTAAGATGGTCAGTAAAGGAAAACAGTAGCTAAAAGGCTTACTCTGATGTAATACAACCCAGAAATTTACCCTAATCTCTCTCTTACATTGTAAAGTCTCCCCTCTTAAATAAATTGCAGTGTACTTTTTGCAATAAATTTGTATTCTTAAATTTTAAATGGCATGGAGATTTTTTTTCTGAAGTGGATGCTTCTTGAGTGGAGACTCCATAGTATTTGCTGAAATTTCATGGACTTTTTTTCTCTAACTCGGTGAAATCTGATGAAAGTCAGAAGGCCAAAAATAGGATTTTTTCATAAATCTTTCTATTTCAGTTTTTATCATAGATTTACAGGTCTGCAATTTCTAGCCTTTCTCCCATTATGCAGCCTAATTCAACAAGGCTCTACTTGTACATATATTATACTTTGTTACAATAATTTCTTCCTATAATTATGGCAAATTACTTTTGCATGTCTTCTGAATCTGTACTAAGCTGCTGAATTTTTGTGTGTTAATCCACAGCAAGAAAGCATGAACATTTTTGACAGGTTTTCAAACTGGAGCAAACATTACCAAAATAAGCAAAACACAATGTGTTCACAATTAATTAGTTTAACCAAGGCACCTTAATTTCTCATGGACAGAAATTTTAATGAATACAAAGAAAAAATAATTTAATTATAAATATACTTGCAATTGAGCATAATGGTGCCATCAATTTTTTAGCAGATTCCACATTACAGTCCATGGGGGATCTGTTAAAATATTGATAGCAGGATATGGCCCATTATGAGGACACAAAATGTGTTCTATTTTAAACAGAGAATTAATAAAGATTAGTTTCGGGAGGATGTAAGAAGGATAAATGCTAAGGTTTACTTCAGCATGTCACTGGACCATAGAAGGAAATCCAAATTATTGCCTTCCACTCTTTACTTTGCCTTGCAGCATGCATGTTATTCTTGGGGGAAAAAAAAAACCAGCATGAATTAAAATATTTCTATTATGTTATCTATAAATATATTTTCTCCTCTCTTTTATATAATAAAAAACTAGAGTTCCCAGATGGATCTGAGTACTCAAGGCAGTGGAATTCTTTTCTTTCTTTTCTGCTTTTATCTCAGCCAGGTTTACCAAAATGGCAAAAGATTTTTCCATTGTTCTGAGGAAAGGAAATAAAAGCCTCCATTTTTAACTCGACTTCCTTGAAGCCTTACAGAATGCATAACAGACATAGATACTAATACAGTATTTCATATCTTTTGTCCTTTTCCTTCTTTCTTAGAAATAATTGAGATACCTTTTATAAGTGCTTTCTGGCTAATACTTTCCAATGTTCAAAAGCGGAGGAGAGTATAACAGTGGTAGCAACTTAGTCTTTGGAATTTTTATGTGATACTCTATTCTTATTTTTCATTATGTTCCCACACAAGACATTCACTCCTCCCCCTAACTTACTTCCTCTACTGGGGAAAGAGAGAGAAGCACAATCTAACGAGGAAGTGGGGAGTAATACAGACTATCAAGCCAGCCTAGTTCTTAGGACACAACAGTTCAGACTGTACATCTGCCATTTTTGGGCAGCTGAAACAGCCTATTTGGGAGACAAGGGCAATTTATCACTTTCTAGATAGCAATCTTGAAAACTCATGAACAAATACTTTATCTTCAGGTTTCATAGTTTGAGTAAAGTGGAAGCTTATGTAACATACTGCTACGAATTTTAGCTAGCACAGCAATATATGAAGATAAGCTATGGGAAGACAGCTAGATGACAATGACAAGATTTTGGCTGAAGCAAGTGTTTGGCTTTCCCTGTTGGCAGGGCTAGGATATCTCTCAGAGCAGCGATTAGGGGCTCATAGCCTGCCTTGCCCCCCAGAAAAGATAGAAATTTGATGTGTATGTCCCAGCCGCCAAAACTGATTTGAAGCTGGAAACAATTTAGGTCAGGTTCACTATTCAAGGGCAATTAGAATTGATAGATCTTGGAAACACATGTGGCACCTGCACAGATGCCAAATCAGCTCATTAAAATGGTGACATTATGCTAAATAACGATTAAACTCATCAGATTTGATTGAGCTATCACATAAAGGGGAAATAAGTTTCCTGCTTTCTTTTTCTCCATCTTTGTTGTCCAAGTCTATCTAGTATACAGTGGTTTGATTCTGGTCTCACTAACATCGGTTTCAGCCAGGCTGGGGTTACAACCTTGAACCTATTCAAACATGGCAAATGAATAAGCTCCATCTGACTGCAACCTTGTACAGAACTGAAACCAGGAATCTCAGGGTCATCAAGTGAGTAACAGAGTTACATTAACATCTAGTGCTGGCAGATGTCCCCTCCTGTTACAAAACAGGTCAAAAAGTCAAGTATTAGATCCTGAAGGTTTTTCTCTGGCAGTTGCATCATAGGATATCTATAGTTCTGACTTTTTTTTTTTTTAAACAAGCCTTAATATAATTACTTAATCCTTATTTATATGGAAAGATATTTATATGGAAGATCTAGAGCTCTGAATCAGTACTGTGAAGAGAATTTTGCACCTCAGTTTCTTACACTGGTTTCTTTTGGATACAGTGAGTGGGGAACTAGTCCTTAATCAGCAGCCTTTTTTAGGCACCAGAGGTTTTGTTTTGTTTTTTTTTCCAAAAAAGCCAGATGGAAGTAAAAAGTGATATGTTACATACACTGTATTTCGTGTGCCTGCAACGCCCAGAACAGTTGCCTGAGAGAAGTCAACACAAAGGAATAGTGTCAAACAGGTTTTGTTACTTTCAATATGTAGTCTAATTACCAGAACCAAGGCCAGAAAAACAGATGCAAAGTTCATAAGTAAAGATGTGAAATTGTAGAAAAGGAACAACTATTTCTGTTGTGCTGGGTCTGTTTCTTAACAAAAATGCATGAGAAAAACATTGGAAAAAAAAGTTTAATCCAGACCAAAGCAGTTCATCACAAGACAAACTAAATAAATGTCTTTCTTTCTTAAGAGTATCTGGCTCTCAGAGTATGAGGCAGTGAGTACAGATGAGGCCTATGAGACAATTATGGCAATACAGTTTATGCTGACTGATGAATAGTGCTCGGATTTCCTCCCTGTGAAGAGAAGTGGTGGGAAAGCAGCTGAACATATCTGAATTGGAGCTGTATAATCTTCCATGATCTAGGACTGACCAGCCAAGGTTAGCATTTAGTTGTGACATGACTCATCCTGTGCTATAGCTGTAAATAGCCGCTCCTACACATCACACCAGGAACATTATCAAAGCACTTCATGTATACAATCCATTTAACAAAATACTGAGCAATATGAGCATACATACTTCAAATTTGTTTCAAGTAATTACCACTTCACATGACAAACTCAAGGGTTTATGTACATTAAGGACTGCAGAAGTAAAAATATTTCCTTTGTGATAAAAAATAAATTAATTTTTCTGATATCATCTAGGGACAGGAAAGTTAAATTGCTTTAGTCAGTGCCTGTCAGCCCCTTGTATAAATTAAGCTACATTAAATCCTGTGAAATATGCATTTACATAGCAAAAAGGGCATTACAATGTGCATATTCATTCTCTCATGCATAAAAGAAATGTAAACATTGCTCCAAGTCTGTGCATATGAGAGTAGAACACAGTGAATCACCTTTTGCAAAACAGAATTCATATGGAAATAGTTGTTTTACTTGGAACCTGGGATATAATATTGTGTATGATGTTGCAATACAATATAGTGTTGTCATATTGTATCCTACTTCTTTAGAGGAAACAATGGAGAAGAGCAATAGTCTTTCACCCAAATAAAACAATTAAGTGATCATAGCAAGAAATGTCTTGGCAGGACTAGTCAGTGTCTAGAGTTTACACTTCGCACAATCTTCAGCAAGGATTCCTCTAATGGTCGCAGTAAGTCTGCCTCTCCCAAACCAAAGGCAGACTTCTAACTGAATGCAAACAAATATTGCCAAAATATGCAGGCAGACCACAAGATTTTTGGCAGACCATAATTTCACAAACTATAGCCTAGGAACCATTGTGGCCTTACAGGGAGCTTGCTAGTTGTTTGCAGAAATTCAGCTAACTTAATGATGTTGCCCACTTCTATTTTCTAGCAGCTGAGTTGCGTTACAAGATGTCTGGAAATACAAAGAATGCTTTCCTAAAGCTGGTCTGCTATGGAAACAACTGCCATTGTTACAAGGACCTGAAGCAGCTGCAGATGAGAAGAAAGACGTCTGTACAGATGTGGATTGGAAGAGCAGAACATGCAATTTACCAAGCAAGGTCTGATTTAAACCACTCATCCATGTGACAGGCCAATGAAGAAGTACATCTGGTGACTTTTCCTCCTATGCATGAAAGCCTTGGGATGTCCAAGGCCAGGAAGGGCAGGAGAGGAAGAGAGCAGCCAGGAATGAAGCCGTCACTTTCAAATGATCAAACGAATCTGCTGCATTGTAAAAAACTAGGATTTGCCCCAGATATACAACTGTGTTTCCTAAACTTTTACGACACAACTAAGTGTAATTCCCTAATCACGTTTAAAAAGTAGTTTTCCTATGTGCTATTCCCTCAGGAGTTTAGAGATGGCTCTTTTTTAATAAGCGAGTTCAGTGACCATAAAACTGTATTAAGCAGCTATTTTTCAAAAACATTTCAAAATATGTCTATCTATATGTTTAACTACAGCAGGAAGTAAATAATATGGTAAATCCTCTCTATACATTGTATCTATATTTAACCTGTTTGCTTTCTTCTTTCTGTGCAATTTTATACATAATTTTTATGCTGGTGATATTTGACAGAGTCAATAGAGGAGATCAAAGAGCAGAACTAAAAATATTCAGAATTATTTCTTCTCCTCCCTCCTGTTCACACTTCCCATTTTCTGTCAGTTCTGTTTAATTTCTGCTCTTTCTGCTTGTAGTAAATCTGTGCCCTTTTAAATTCAACCAAAACTCTGATAATTGTACTTTATTTGTTCTGGTATACCATTGGTAATAAAGATTCCACCAGATAAAAATTTCTGTTACTTAACAGAAACATAAGCTATGACTCACATGCTTGGAAATCAATATTTTCCATAAAACCTAGTATTCTCTCACAGGTAAGATGTAAAGTTTTTATATTTTAGAGATTAGTAAGCATGTGCCCTCTAAACAAAATTTACTGTTAAACTTTCATAGTGTTTTGTTATTTGATTATTTTTCTTTTAACCTGCAATATGGGCAAGATGAATTGCCTGCAAAGAAGGCAGTATGAATAATTTCAGAAAATTTAACATGCTATCTAAAATAATTTTCTTGTTGAGCTAATATAATAATTCTTTAAAATTCAAAGTTCTTGCACCAATGTATGAGATACTAAAAGATAACACATTTGAGGGTTATAACAATTAGCTCTTCTAGTTCTATAGAAGCTTCGATGAAGAGCCAAAATTTTAACTTTGCAGCAAGCTGGCTTGGTGAAAGAGACTTGTGTTGATCTCCTTCACTGTCAAAACTCTCGAAATACTGAATTAAGCTCCATGTTTGTGACTAGACCTGGGAGGAACTCTTGGTGAATTTTTTAAGTGTTGTCTCCTGACTGTGAAGCCATTTTATTATACTTCTGCCCCTCTAAGCATGAATAAGTCAGTGGCATGCTTGGACCCAGGAGAGAATTAGATGCTTTGAGATTCCTCCTCAGGTCAATAAGTGATTTCAACTCTTGCTTTACAGCACAAAGAGAGGCTGGTACAAAACTGCACACCACAATCTAGTCTAGTAATCTATTTCAGGAGTTTCCCATGTATTTCTATAGGACACCAACACCTGTTATTCTAGAACAGTTAGATATTAAAAAGGGGCTGTTTTACATCACAAATGACAAAACCACCTGCAGGACAGCAGCAATTTATGCATTGAGGTGATTCATAAACCGAAATAGAATTAAAACAGATGGAGGAAAGTTGATCCCTGCTTAGAATTCCATATGATTTGTTTAACCTTGAGATCTTTGTGTTATTGTGAGCTCTTTGATGACATTAGGATTAAAAGAAAAGAAGCAATGCAATAACATCTCAGCTTCGGAAATTCTAAAACCGTGGTTGCTAGGAAAAAAAGATGATTGCAGTAAACTTTCAAATTTTCAGCTCATTCACAAACACAGCAAGTAGATAATTTTTTTACCCATGAACATTTACAAGCAGTTATAAATAATACACTAACTATGGACTTGGCCAGAAACTGAATTGTCTACTTATACAGGTGAATAAAGGAACAAAACGGTGGCTACTGGAAGTGTACGCTACATGAAGAGGAAGAGCAGATTTTGTCAGTTTTTTTCCTGAGCATAGAAAAGTATTGGGAATATACTATTTAAATGATTATCCAGTTGTAGACATGTTTCCATTACACACAAGTAGGCTGGCTTATAAGGTTGCCTAGTTCCATTTGTTGTTGAACTAGAAAACTCACAGAGAAGTTACAAAGAAATTAAAAATTCAACCAAACTATACAAATCAAGCATAGAATACCTGGTGGAAAAAAGAAGCAGACAAAAATTCTTGAACTACTCTAGAACATTTTTGGTATTTTAGTATACAATCTAAACCCAGCCATGCAAAAATCTTTTTTCCAACATCACCATCTCCAAACAGTTCAGTTCCGAGCAGAAGGTGTGGCCATTCTGTATACCAACACAGGCAAATTTTTTGCTCAGAGTCAGCATAGACCAACTGTGAAAAATAACCTCAATATGGTAATTCCAAAACTTTCACTAAACCCTGATTCCTGTAAGTTTTTAATACGGTGAGTAATATTGAGTATTACTTAAAGCGGCCTTTAAGCTCTCCATGTTGACTTTCAGGAACTGACAGTGCTTTGTACTTTGTAAGTTACTATTGCTCTCTGATACAAGAATTTTTATTCATCAAGAAATTCCTTGCTTGTGGCTGAGGAGATACTAGGAGGAGTGAAAAACAGTAGATTTGTAAAGCTGCTGACTTCCCACTTGGAGAGGTTAGCATCTAGGTTGTTGTATGCTGCCTGCCCATATCTCTTCTTATATGCTTTCAGCAGCCCACTCTTTATCAAAAGTACAACTTTTAGAAAGTGCAGGGGTTTTTTTCTTTTTTAGGGAAATGGCATTCAAGACATATGCATTTGTAGATTTTAATAAAATGAAACTTACATGGTTTAGCTCCATTTGAAGTGACATTACATATTAAAACTGAACAATTAAAAATCAAATCACTGACAAGGTCATGTTGCTGTTCCTATCTGCAGCTATTCAAACAGATGTACCACCACCTCCAGAACCTCTGAAGTGATTCTTCATTCTAAAGCTTACTAAAATTAAGCATTTTTTTAGAAAGGATGGCAGGTAAGCAATCTTTTTCAGTCTTTTCTCCCTGGTCCTGAAACATTTTTCCTTATTTGGATACAAGCTGGAAAGGTCTATTAACAAAGTCTGTTTTAGCCTTTCAACTACAAAATGAAACTGAAGGAGATCAGGACCATAAAACTATCTTTACCTTTTTTTTTCTGTTTGTTTGATTGCTTTTGTTTGCTTGTGGTTTTTTTGCTGTTGGTGTTTTGGTGGGGGGGGGCATTGTCTTGGCTTTGGATTATTTGTTTTTTCGGGGGTATTTGCGCTTTTCCTAATCAGGAAAAATAATGACATACACTTCTGAGCTTAGGAAAGCTTTTATAAAGAGACAAGCTTTTAACCTACCACCTACAATTGATACTAATTAAACTACAATTATATTTATAAAGTGGCTTTCTAACTGGAAAATCCATAGCTTTGTAAATATCTTATTCCATAGTGATGCTGCCTATGAAAGCTATGCTGTAGGCTCATTTCCTTAGAGGGAACATCAGCTGACTTCCCAGCCTTGTTTACCTGTCCAGACACCTACACCAACTGGAACCAGAATAAACCCTTCCTGAGTACCCAACAGAAGGTCTTTCCATTATCCACATTTTTACTTAAAAGCCACGTTATAAAGTAAAGATTTTTTTTTTTTTAAATTCAGATTTGTGATAAAGGAGCTGTGGTTCTGTGCAAGAAATGCCTCAGGTGATCCTGCGAGCAACATTTGAGTGTGTAGGAGGAAAGTGAACATTGGTGCCTGTGTCTGCAAAACCATGTATGTCCTCAGTAATTTTTTGGTTGCTAATGTAGACTACATAATTTGAAAAACTTAAAAACATATTAAATGTTCTTGACACCCGGCCTTCTTAATACTCTTCACCTAAGGAGCTACCTAAAGAAAATCGTGTTAAACCTAGTAATACCAAATATGTACTAGGGGAAGTGATGAGACTAACAACAGGTGCATATGATCTTTAGTATTTGAGGAAGAGTGCTCAGAAGTCTGCTGGCTGACAGAATTTTTTAACTTCAGTTCTAAGGATGCATGATCCCATTTTGCAAAACTCCTCTAACACAGTGCTCTAACTTTCAGGACCTTTTTCATAAACTAGTTATTACAGGACTGGCAATATCAAAACACACTTTAGAAGCTTTATAATTTCTCCCAATTAACTTTGTGAGTAATAGTTTGGACAGTACAAGCCTAGGCAGTGCCGGCACATATTTACAAATTACTATCTTGCAGCAAGTGCAGTGGCACTTGGTGTAATTTAGGCAGTGGAAATTTTCATAAAACAGCTAATATGTATGGAATTGGAAATTCAGGAACAAAAGGATAAAATCACTCAGTGGTGCTGCTCTTTTATTACAGCTCACTTTTTTTTTTTCTTACCTGTATTTACATTTTTTTTATTCTTACCTGTATTTTTATATTTTACCAGCTACCTTCTTTTTGCTGGCTTTTCAGAATTGGCTTCTTTTCTCTTTTTCTTATTCTGGTTCTAGTCATTGTATTAAGTCAATCCCAGATTTCATTCTTTTGTTGTCTTATTATCATATTTAGTTATTCAAAACTGAGAGTGGGCCACTTTGTTCTGATTTTATACAAAGATCTGCTCATAGACATATCCATGGAAAGGTCTACAGAACAAAAGGAATGTCAGGCTCATTATAGGACAATATGCTTCGCAAGGAATTAATTCTTTGTGATTAATGCAAGTGTGAGGTGAAGGGATAATGACAAATGTTCATGTCTAACATAAAACAATGTTTCTGCCAAGATGTGAGAGATATTAAAAATGACTTTAGGAAGTTTTAGAATGAGGGAAAGACACACATATATTTGGGGGGTGGGGAAGGAAGCAGGGAGAAATCAATGTTTTATTTTGTAGGAAATCAAAGCTTAATGTGTTTAATGTCAAATTCAGGTGATAATACATTTTCATCTATAGTCAGTCTTGACTTAATCAATTTGTGGTTGTTCTTACTCCATCAGTGCTCAGCTGATCCAAAGTGTTGGGCTTTACAAAGATTATTGGAATATCTTCTTCCTGGTGTTACATCATAGGAAATGCTCTGCTTCTGCTGCAGAGGCAGGAGGCAGTTCCTTTGTCAGTTGTCTGTAAGCCAGTTATCTCACCACAATACATTTGTTATTCCTTACCAGTAAAGTTAAATGGAAATTAAGAAGTAATGAAAGAAGAAGAAAATTACCCAACAGTAGCCTGCACTGTATTTTCTCTTGTACTTGGGAAATGTAAGAGAAAAAAAAAAAAAGAATGGATGAATTGCAGGGGGGTGAGGAGCAGGAAAGTAAAAAAGGAGGGGAGGGAAAGATCTGTAGGAAGTAAAAACTCTAGGAAACCCCTTGAGAGTGCAGTTTCCATTTTTTTGAGTGCTCTCAGAGAAGAAAATAGGACTGCCTGTGTGTGTGTGGTCCACACAAGAAGTCCTGTGAAATAGAGGTTCATTCTTTGGCATTTTTTTTTTCTCAGAAAGAATAACCTGAAAAAGACTGAATTATATTTTTTCTCCATATGAATTTTGAGCTAGGTTTCCATTATTTAGCCATGATTTCTCTGACTACATGAATTGAGGTTAATGAGGTCACTGTAGCTCAGTATTTATTTCCATTTACTAAAATTAAACAACACAGTTTAATGGGGCAGGGTGTGTGTAGGGAGTTGCAGGCTTTTTTATGATGAATTAGAAAGCCAACTCCAATCAGTTCTTTGCTGTATGATGAGCCTATTCAAAATTTCCAGAATTTAGTAATAGCTGCTGATTCTGCTGATGATAATACCTTTGCTCTGTAAGTAGCGCATTTATTTTAACTCTGGGTGAACTGTGCTAAGATATTTCAAACTAAGATGATCTGGGACTGAACTCTGAAAAGAAGAAACCCTACCTTGTTTACAGTACAGTCAGTAAGCATTTGCTATTGCAGGTAAGTAGAATAAAAGAGAAAGATCTATACAAACCAACATTTGCAAAACTGAGGTCAAACTAATTTTGTTTGCAAATGATATTCTTGCTTTCTCAGTGATGATGATTCAGTGCTGTGTTCCATTTTCTTTTGATGCAAAAGGATTTCTGGAATAATGTCCCTCTAACTGCTCATGACAGTTTCCTGCAAAATCAAGGGTGGATCCAGATGTTTGCAAAACAGTATCTAAATAGAAGCTTCATGAATTTGCTCAAGAATATCTTCATGAGCAATTATTTCTACAGAAAATTGAGAGAGTATGAGTATAGGAAGTTGGATCTTAGCATATATTTTACTCTCATAGCATCCAAATGTAAAAAAATGACTGGAATGCATTGTACTTGACACAATGCAAACAGAATCTTAACAAAAAGCAAAGGAGCAATTTTTATAACTATGTAATTATGAAACTTTATCTAATTTAGAAGATCAGAGATTGAAATATTGAATGAGAACTGCTTTTATGCACAAGATTAATACCTGATCTTATTTTTAATATTGCTAATACAGCAGATAATTTGAACATCTCAAATGTGATTGCCAACCTGTGCACAGCTTTTTTCCTTCTTACATCATTTTAACAGCTGACATTCAGAGACTGTGGAAAAAGGGTGGCATTACAGCAATGGATAAATATTTAAATATAAATATATATTTATTTATATATTTATATAAATATATAAATCAAAACCTTCTCCAAACTCAGTCGTTTAGAAATACATATTTTCTTCTGTATGACAACTGACTTACAGTATCAGTGAAAGGCTGATAAATAGGAGGGAAATCAGTCTGGAATGGCTACATTTTCTCAGCATAAGTTTTCCACCACTGTAATACAGCTGTGTCTTTCCTAGCTGTAAGAAATTCATTTAATAGATGAATAATTTCATTGTATATCAAGTTGATTATCTATCAGGAGATACCAAAACTTTTGCTTGACTTGAATTCCTGTGCTGACAGGAATAAATTCACTAATCTGATTATAAAATGTGAAAAAGGCTAAAACTTGTTGAAGCATATGTGCAGTTTGTGATGTCTGTTCCCTGCTCTCCTAATTCCCTGAGCTCCCTTTCGAAGCACTCTGCAGCTGCTTCGCTGCGGCCAGCTAGCCTGCCTGCCTGCCTAGGCTTCCTTTAGTGGAAATCAAGCCACAATGGGAAAGAATGCATTTGCAGAGCTCGTCCATGACAAAGTCAAGGTGTTGTCAGAGAACACACCTGCAGCAGGGAGCTAAAAATTTATTCCAGATCACACATTGTAGGCATAGCCAATGTTTAGTACAACACAGGACAAAGATTTCATAACAACTCACCCAGGACAGGAAGGATGCCGTAACAATTTAAATTAGAGGAGGATGCAAAGAGTTTTGAACTACCCAAGCTGGAATTTGTATTTAAAGTTGAGAGTTTCCTCAATATGAATATGAATAAACTAAATAAATTTAAGCTCTGGCCAAGTATCACTGCTTTGTTGTCTAAAAAGAGGTATTAATAGTTGATCAGTAAAAACAAGCATTACACCCATCTTTCAGCTGTTGAAATGTTGGGCAAGAAAGCAAATCCAGCTGGCAGGAAGATGTTTCCACAGGAAGTCTGACTGTCTGTATCTTCCAACGAAGATGAAAGCTGAGAATCTTATTTCTCTGTCACTGTTGTTAGAACTTTTCTAACATTTCTGTGACTCTCCATGGTAATTCACCATGAGATCTTCACAGAATTGTATTTCTCTACAAGATACAGACATACTGTCAGAGCACACATAGTAAATCTAGTCTGCCCTCCAGGAAACAGCAGTTTAACAAGAAAACTTGCAAAAGCAACAAAAATCCTTTTGATCCTTTGAAAGCTTGTGTTCCAGGACAGCTTGCTTGGAGGTGTAAGAGGTGTATGAAAGAATAGGGAAAGTGTGCTTTTTATTCATTCATTGAAACAAAACCCTTCTTCAAGGCAGACTTGAAACTCTGCACAAAGCTTTCTTTGATAAAGTAGATATTACTCCTTATAAATACTCAGATCTGACTGACCATGGCCGAGTAACAGTGAGAATAGGACATGTACCATTTGAAAAGAAGTCTTTCAGTGGAAAAGAGTGAAGGTAAAACATTTTACATTGGTACCCTTTTGAAATGTGATATATTTCCAAACGGCATAAGGCATGTTCCTGAGGAAGGTATTTATGAGCCTTAAGGATAAGCAATTTCTAGCTGAGATGATTTAACATTGTCCAGAAAGGGACAAATTGAGCTAGATGTGGATAAATCAGTGAAACCTCCTGTGAATTTGATGTAATTTAGTAAGAAGTCCATTAGACACATCAGAGATGGTATATTTTCCAGTGTTTTCAACATCCTTATAGCAAGAACAAGTGAATCAATAAAAGAATACTAACCACTTGGCAGAGGTATCCAAAACCCACAGTTAATCTCAGTTCAGGTGTATTTTAGATAGTGCAAAATTAAATTAACTCTTCAGTTGGCATCACATCTTTTGGCTCTTAGATTGATCTTACGAGTCTCTTAAAAAGATGCATTGTATGAAACAATTAATTCTTAGGTTTTCAAATTTTCATTCGCATCCAGGAATCACTGTCATTTCTTGTTCTGTAAAACCCAACTTCCTTACTAATGCCATGGATCAGATGACTGTCACCTTTCTGTGTTATGTGCCCCTCCTCTGCACTGGAATGGGAAGATAATGCGTTTCTCATGAAAGACTCCAAAAATGTCATTGCACCACAATACTGAAAATGTGACACTATGGAGTGGAGTAGAAACTACAATTACAAACAAGAAACATGATTAAAAAAAAATAAAAAAAGAAAGCTAAAAAGCTAAGCATTATAGTTAAGGCAAAAATTAACTTTTCCCATGCCTTGAAAATAGATGCACAGCATAGCCACATCACTCTTGGGTTCAATAATCCACCAGTTAGAGATGAACTGAGCCAGGGAATCCATGAGGACTCTGGTTGACCAGATTGAATTCAGAAGCGAAAACACAGCACTACAGCCAAATGGACTAACAGGAGCGCTGCACAGTTCAGAAATGCTTTTTCTAGTGTCAGTAATAAATGTAAATAGTATAATTTAGGCTACAATAAACGTTATATGGCCTGCATTAGAAACAGCACCACCAGCAGACAGAGGGAGGCGATGCTTCCTTTTTACTTAGTGCTGGTGAAGCACGTCAGAAGTTCTGGACCCAAGTCTGGGCTCCTCAGTACAAGAGGGAGACGTGGACTCACTACCACAAGTACAGCAAAGGGCTGCTAAAATGATTAAGGGACAGCAGCATCTGACATATGAAGAGAGGTGGACCCAGCTGTAACAGTTCATCCTGAAGAAGAGTAGGCTCTGGAAGGTCTTATGCACATGTAAAAATACCTGATGGGAGAGAAAAGATTAGCGAGCTGGACTCTTCTCTGTGGCATCCTGTAAAAAGACAGGAGGATGTATATTTCACAAACTAAAATACAGGAAATTCCATTTAAACACAGAAAAAAAGAACATTTTTTTTTTCTGTGAGGGTTGTCAAACACTGCAACATGATGTTTAGAGATATTGTGGAGTCTTCACCCTTCAAGATCCTGGAAACCTGATTGCACATCATTATGAACAATGTGCTTTGACCTTGCTTTGAGCAGCAGGGTTGGACTAGCTCAAGTCCAGAGATGCCTTTCAACCTCAGTCTTTCTGTCATTCTTTTATCTGCCAGCATCTCCAGTCCCACAGTGCTGATGCCTGAAGCCATCCAGGCTGAGCAACCAACTACTCAGAACCACAGCTCTGGGATGCAGGTTTCTGTATTTTCAGAAATTTCAGTTGTCACGGGGGAGATGATAAATTTGAGAGGTTCTTCTTTGAAGACATCTGATTTGAGAACTTGAATTAAATACAGCAGATGCCAGTAAATGGCAATTTAGGAGTGTTAATTATGTTCTGATTTATGATGCCTTTATATTTGATTATACATATATCTTAGCATCATTACACATAATATAAATTTTCCATCTTATTTGTCAAAAAGAAACCTTTATTTTAAAGAAGAAACTGAAGAAAATGTAGCCATTTTTAAGTGTGACATAAGTGTTCCTTGGTGAAAACATGGTATCTTTTTTTGGTATTTGTAGGATCTTATAGAAGAAATTTATCTAATTTTGTCTGGAGAACTAACTTTTCGATGGCTAAAATGAATACTGCCTTATATTAATACTTTAATTAATATAACTTTAAATATTATTTTCTTCTTCCAAATACCCACTGCAAAGGTCTTATTCATAAGCATGTTCTTTGTTTTTATTGGGTGCAAATTTGCAAGTCATTACTAGCATACATATAATGACTGATGTGATAAGAGATTAACAGTGGCTTTCCAAGAACTTTGGGAGACCTTTGGGTGCTGATGATCCAGTTCCTCATCAAATGTTCAAATTCATGGTTTTTGTCCAGCATTCATTTGTCACACTGGGCACTGCAGGTTTACACTGCAGTGATCACCATATCTAAATTTGCATGGTGTATCCTGGAATAGGAACTCTCTGTGCAACAGAAGCTCTTACTCCTTTTGGTATAGAAACTTGATAATGGAATTCATTTATATCAGTTGCTCAGAAGCTGCTTCTAACTTTTTTTTTTCTTTTTTTTTTTTTTTTCCCCAGAAATGTCTGGTTCCCTAAGGCAAGAAAAGTGAGAATGAAAAGCAAGAGTTAGGGTAGTTTGCAGATGAGGTCAAACATTAGGAAGACTACAACTTGCCTTGAGACTAATCTTTGCTTTTGCACCAATACATTATCTATTAATACAGCAATTTTATGAGCTACACAATGTCCTGAGCTATTTATCACTCATTAAGCTCAATATTGCTTGTCAATAGCTTCAGAAATGGCAACAAAATATGGTCTTGCAGATTATTTTCAGCTGACTAACCAGTGGTCGAAGCAATTAATCAGTTCTTTAGCTGACAGGTTTCTTTTAACACAGCAGGGAGGGAAGCATGGTGTGAAGCAGATATATCTTTCAGTTCTGACAGTCAAGGAGGCAACAAAACATTCACACCTTGAGTTCGATACCCTCTCTTCTCTGAAGCTAGTCTGTTCAAAACCAGTTGGAAATGTGCTACTTTTGTTTTGGTTGATTTTGACTCTCACTTCTACACAAGCTTGTTAAGGTACACAAGAAATGCTACCCTTTCTTTTCCTGTGTAGGTCTGATACTTCTCCCTCAGCTTACAACAACTGTTTTTCCTGGTGAAGTGTTCTGTTTGCTTCCATGTGACTTGAGAAGGCAGCTCAGTCACTGTTAATTGTCCAAGTCTAACAAAATTATTTCTGATCCTGGGTTTCCAAAAACCATCTGCTCTTTTCGCAGTAAAAATACCATAAATTGCTTTGGCAATGATCATGGAATTATCATTCTGCTTCAATAGTGTCTCACAAGAATGAAGAGTATGATTTCAGACCTGGGCAACTCTATAAAAACTGTTTTATGAATTCGTATTCAAAATTGAACTTGGCTACCTGACATCCCGAAGTTGTTTAAATGATTCTTATTTTTTGTGCTTATCTGGAAAGGCGTTGTTTCCCTTCTGTCACTGTTTAGCCATTGGTTTTAACAGTTGCACCCCAAGGCTACGGTAAAAATGTATGTACCAGAGATTGCACAGAATAACACTGGCAACAAGTAAATCAAAGCCGTGGTAGGGAGAGTGCAAATAAAACAAATATGGCAGCACACGGTCCTCAGACTGAAGAGTGTGTGGGGTGGGAAAGACATCAGTAACCACAGCGCCTTGCCACCCCGGTGACACTGGTTCCTACTCGTGCGGAAGCCGCCGACTACAGCTCCCGACTCTGCGCAAAATGACATTTCTCCACACCTAAACCCGCGCGGTGCCGCACGACGGCGGGGCACTCCCGGGACACCCCGGGGGTGTCGGTGCCGTGCCCGCAGCCCCGCGGGAGCCCCGCAGGAGCCCCGCGCCTCCGGGCAGCGCTGCGGCGGCGCTCGGCGGGGCGGGAGCGGCTCCGCCCGGCCCTGCCCGACC
>VZRE01015763.1:280883-322323 GCA_013396775.1 Cephalopterus ornatus | reverse complement strand
CGCGCCCGCTCCCCAAATACACCTTGGCGGCGCCGGGGAGCGGCAGCGGCGCCTGGCCAGAGCCCCTCGGCCGGGCTGCGCGGCCGCGGCACCCCCGCGACATGGTGAGTGAGTGCGTGAGGGAGCGAGTGAGGGAGCCTCGCCCGAGGCGCGGAGCGGAGCGGGGCGGCGGGGACCCTGGACAGCGCTGGGACGGAGCGCCCCCCGTGCCCTCGGGGCCGGGTCTGGGTCTGGGTCTGGGTCTCTCCCTCGGTCGTGCGGCGGTCGGGTCTGAGCCCCCGGAATCGGGCTGGGGGGTGGCGGGAAGCCCCTCTCCCCTCTGCATCCCCGAGTCCCGCTTGCACCGTGCCCAGAGCCAAATATGGTTGTAGGCGAAATCTGTGTGGATTAGGGGCTGGAAACGCCCGGGGAGCTCGCTGAGGGCTCCAGCCACGAGGGGTACCCCGGCGGCCTTTGTGCATTGTGAGGCTTTCTAAGAATTCACGAACTACTGATGCCCGTCAACCTAATTGAACCCATTCAGGCTGGTGTTACTGCGTTATGCTTAGGTAAGGTTTCTTAGCTGGTTTTCAGAGTAATTCATATCATTGGAGCTCACGAATTAGACACAAACCTGGTATTTCATCATATGCCTGATGTTCTAACAATAACTTCATTTTTGCATTTGCTATTCCATTTTTTTTCCCCTAGGAAGAATAAATGAACCTCCAAGCTGTGTTGCATTCATTATGATTAGCAGTTTTTCACTCCATTCTCTTAGCTCCCCTATTATCTCTATTTTTCAAAATTTTAGGCTTGTAATTCTTTTTCTGAGTGAATAGGGTTGTTTCTGTGGCTAAAGCTCAGCGATCATTACTAGCCTAGGCCTAGTAGTCCCTTTATAAAATCATCACTATCTATAATCATTAGACACTTGAAAAGTTTTTCTCTCATGTGTAAAGGAGTGCTTTTATACATTTTACACCCTCTCTCAAGCTTGATCTAATGCTGCTTCTAAAATGGCTCTATTTTCAGAGCTGGCCACTTATTCTGTGGATGTAGTAAGATGGCTTTCTAAATGTGAAGGATGAATTAACAGGGAAAAGTCCTAAGCAAGGATGCAGTGTATCTGTAATGCTGCATTTGGGCTATTCACTTTCACTGGACTACAGGTTACACTGTGCTGCATGTGCGGTGGCCTAAAAAGAAATGGTAAGACATTTGCTAGTTGGAATAGTAGTAGGAAAAAGGAAATTTTATTCGCTCAGATTTTCCACTGTGAAGTCTCGGAATACAGAGCTACAGAAAAATGTAACAGAGGAATTTTTCATAACAAGTGTAAGAGTTTAATTATATTTCTATGAATAGAACAAAGTGTTTTACTTATTTGGAAATGGTCTAATCTTAGGGATTTTTCTAAGACAAAATTCCCAATGGTGCCACTCCCTTTTCTTATAGTTAGGATTAAGATGTTTTATTTCCAAACTACAGAAAATAGTCGCAAGGAATCATACACTTTAAAACATATAAATGGGTCTACTGCTTTTCTAGGATCAGGAACAAAAGGTGATGACAGCCTGTGTTGGGAAGAGATTCCAGAAACAGACTATTTTACGTAATTAATCAGAGAAAATAAGCAAGTTAAGCGACTGGAGAATGTGTGTGAATGTGTTACAAATGTTCTCTTAATTGCAGAGAAGTTTCTTGCTTGGACTGTGTTGCTCTGGGGTGCTACATATGGCCATACATTCTGCAGCTCTGATGACTGTTCTCTTTGCTTTGCCAGTAGCAAGAACCTTAAATGAATTAGATGATTGTAAGTAAGCATGAGGAATTCTATAGCTGTGATATAAAAACTTTACCCTCCCCATTCTCAAAAGAGAAATGCATTTGCTGAGATCATGCTGCTCTAAAGCAGGCAGGAAAAGTATGGAGGGAGAAAGAAGGGAAGCATATAGAGATTTCTTAATTGCATTGTTTTTTTTCCTGTGGAATTATGTGGCGTGCAGCTATTTTGAGTCATGACAGTGCAAGACCATGAGGCAAACATCAGAGTAGAAGGTAAGGAACTTAGTTCTACAGTGGGGTTTTTTTTACCCTTTTTTGACATCAATAAAATGTCTCACCATCCCTTCTCCCACTGCTTCATTTGCTGAGTACTCACTTAAATTATTCAAGTTTTTAATGAACCATTAAAAATGAGAAGTCAAAGTTAGTGTCCGTAAAACTAAGTACTAAAGTTGTATATATTTCTCTTACTCTGATTAATGCTTTCTTTAAAAATCTGTCTTTAGCCTTCTGACAGTCTCTTTCAAAACAGATCCCATAGTGAAATCAAAGCATAAGTAAGAGTTGATAATAAAATTTAATATGCCAAATATCAGTAGCAGTCAAAACCTCGTTATATCATGCCATAAAAGATAAAATATCACAGCTACTATGAATATGAATGCCATCTCTTTGAAATTCTCAAAAGAAAATACCAAGATTCAAAATAAGCAATCCAAGAAGCCAAGGCAGAGTTTTTAGCAAATGCAGTTATTTTCGCTTTAACTGAAATGAGTTGTTCAACAAAAGATGTTATAAATTGTATCTTACTTAAAAAAACCCAGAAACTCAAAATCAAGCACCTCAGTTAAACAAAGGAAGCAGATGCAACATTCTAAATTATCAACAAGGAAATGTGTATTAGAAGGTACTGGCTGTATTTTGTATATACTTTGTAGACAAGCAAGAAGTTTCATTTTTTTTCATAAAAACTTATTGTTTAAGAAAAGTTCAGTATAGGTAAAAAGAAATCTTTTAAAATATTTATTGGAAACTACAGGACATGTTTTAAGGAATTTTATGGTAATGTTTAGAAATCATTACGTCTCAGTTTGCACATTTTATTAGCATATGAAATTTGAGCCCTTGGAGAGCTGCCATTAAGGTTTCTTTGTTGGAATTCCTTGGACATTTTTTACTATTTGCTTTCTGAGGATCTTTACTGTCTATGTGTTTATTAAAATTTACTGCATTTATGTAGATGTTTTGCATTGCAATTAAAAATTTTAGCATTTGAAATTTAAATTAGGCCAAATCTCACGTTTGACATTACTTTGAATATTTTTTTAAGCATGTTTTCAGCATCTGAGATATGGTTGTAATATATATGATGTATAATCAGCATGTCTTGCATGAACAGTTGTACGAGGAATAGAGATTCAAGTTTATTCCTAAACAGCTGGGGATTTTTTACGTCAGTTCAGGGCACAGGTCTTTGTTCAAGAAAGCACTACTGTTCTGGTCATAATTTTAGTATCTATTTAATATTAAAATTACGATAGGATTTAAGCACATACTTCAATTGACTAGGGCTTCTAGCTATGGTGTAAACAACAAATACACTTTTTATAATACAGGCAGCAAAATTTGCTAGAAACAGCAAATTTTTATAAGGTTTTTCCTTATAGATTCACCTGCTATAATACAATTGAAAAGACCATGTAAATGTCTTTAATGAAGCCTTTTGTAACACAGTTACTGATTGGTGCTCCTTTGGTAATATGCTTTCTTCCACTTCTTTGGTTGTCCTACTCAGGTGATAACCAGTCACTGGTCAATGCTAGTGTTTCCATGTCATTTTGGCTCCTCATTTATGGCTTGTAGCTCACCACGCAGGATAATTACTTATTTTTGGAGATGTGGAGTCTGGAGCAAGCTGACATCTACTCCCTTTTCATAGGAATGCAGGTTTCTCTGCTCTCAGTTGTTCTGCTGCTTCATGACCTAAGTCAGAGCAAATATGTTCTCTAGGGATTAATTTTACGTCACCATAGTGAGTCCTCATCACGTCCTGTTCATTGATTCAGACTTCAAGCACACATATGAGCTTTAGGGCTTCTACAGGCCTTCAGGCTTAAAGCAAATCTCACCCTACCAAGAGCACATTATCTTGGGATATTCACTTCCACTTATTTTTCATTCACATTTCCTAATACATGATAGTTTTGTTATGTGAAATCATGCCCTTGCTAGGATATTACTGCTTTCAGATTTAATTGTGATGTATTTTAACTGACATTCTCATTTGGTTCAAATGCCCACTTCCACGGTTCAGACCCTCACTGCTACTTGAACTTGGCAGTACTGTGGTAACCATTATTCTTGATTTTACTGCTCTGACTCTTTAAATTAGTTCCTTTGTATTACTTAAAGTCAATTTGTGAATTGATTTTCTTCTTGCATATTCACACCAGAAGCAGCTGTTCCAAGAGAATGGTGCCCTGCTAGTAGCCGTACTCAAACGAGCCACCTTCTCGTACAAGTCAGCAGTAGTAGGCTGATTTCTTACAGGCAGCACACTAAACCTAGACGATAACCAAGCTGTGACCTTATGTGTTATTTCTGAGAGGTATGTCTTTCATGAGACTCCCTGTCTGTAACTCCTGTGCATATGTATCTGTCTGAATGTGAACACAATGCTGTGCTGTCCCTGCTTGAGTGACAAGGCTGCTTTTTCTCCACCCTAAGGAAAGGGGAGAAATGCCTGGAGACTTGCATAGAGCTGTCTGAAACCCTCCCGTGGGACGGTTTGGCTATGCCTTGCACTTTACGCATGGCTATGCCCATTGATTGTTTCAGCTAAGTCCATATAGAAAATAGGTCAGCCATGCAGTGGCTCAGGAAGAGAGCTTTAATTGTGTGGTTGCAATCTAGAAACAGGATGGTGTGCATCATCGTGGAGGAGACTGGAACCACGTCCAAAAATGTTATCAAGCATTGTGGAATCTAGCCCTTAGAAAGCTATTTGTGTTCGAGAGTTGCAGGGAATATCCCATGCAAGTTATCCAATTGCTTCGGTGTGAATAAAGTAAGAATTTCTTGCTAGAAGGCAATGTGCTGAAATTATTTGATCATTTTCCCCTCCATAAATGGAAATGGAAAGAAACATACATTTATGAAGTGAATCTTTTCCTGAGCCCCATTCTAAGGTATTCAGAACAAAATTTTTGTCATGCTTTTGGGAAAAATATATTTTGTGAGGATCCTCTTGGTGTAATTCTAGAATGTTATTGATTCTAGAGAGTGCAGTAACACTTACGGTTTCTGTGATGCCACATACAGTAGTTGCTGCTAAACTCTCCACTTTTAATGAATTCTAGCATAGCTATTTTTGAAACACCAGAAACAGGTTTCTCTATTGTTGTGTAGTGATGACTGCCTTTCTAATGCTGACCAAGGTAAACATGTGTTTAATTTTATTTTAACCTTACATTTCACTTGGCACTTGATACAGATGGAGACTGACAAAAGTTTTTCAGGGAAAGCCAATTTCCCTCCTCGGCAAATACAGAAACTCTTCACACATGAAAGAGCACTAGTAAAAGCCTGAATACACCAGAGGAACACCTCAGCAAGATTTCTAGTTTGTTACTTGGAAAAATTAGGATTTTGCGTTAGCTCATAATTATTTCTATTTTGAAAACACAAGACAATATACTCAGGTGGTGTCTGCTTACATTAATAGCTGTGTCCCTCCCTAGCCCTGACTGCAGGCACCCTGGAGCCTAAAATACTCATTGCAGTTCCTGTTTTAAATGGAACTGCTAAAAATGGCAAAATTTCCATGTCTTTGGAGAAAGCATGCATCCATCTGACTTTAAATTTAATATTTTTTTTCTTTTTGTCAAAATTGTCTTCATAGTTGTCTCTTTGCACTGGCAGGCTGAGAGTGCAAAACCACTTGCCTTTATGATGAGAAAAATATTTGGTGGACTGATAAACTGTTGAAATTTTGGTGAAAATATAGCCATTAGTCCATAGAAATCACAAGGCACATTTAGAGGTAGGATTTTGTAATTTCTACATGGGAGGAATGGTATGAAGGGAAGGATAGTCTTGTGGCTTAAGTAACTTAGCAAGGCTTTTGATCAATGGAGAACTGATTTTTTTCTCAAAAACTTCAGGAAATCTTGACAGAAATAATTACAATTTCTTTTAGATGGAATTACATGCTTATTTTGATGCAGTTAAAGGTTCCCAAACAGGTTGCATGATATTAATAAAACCAGCCAAGGGGAAATGCCTTTCCTTCAAACAATTATGAAGCCTTCAGAAATGAGAGAAGGACATTAAATCTGCTGTGTGTTAGCCACGAAGATTTAGGGTGAGGACATACCTTCCTTGTTCTGCTTTTATATATAGCACCTGCACCCTTTTATGAATTCCATCTGCAAAATCGATTTGAATTTTACTTATGTGCAAGTGTTTTGATCCCATCTTTAGTCTTAAAATCTGGCTGCAAATTTTTATAAGGCTTGACCTTTTTTTTGTAAATCACTCAGATCTACTAACTGGCCAAAAAATTTGTGCAGTCTCATAACTTGTGTTATGAGGTCTGGATGCACTTCCTAGCTCAGCTGCAGTCTTTTTTTTGTGATCTTCAGATGCCTTATTTCCTCACCTATAAAAGAGACATCATTATGCCTCCTTTCATATCTTGGTTTTTTCTGTCTTAGCCAGTCAGAGGGCAAACCCTTCGGGTCAGACATCATCTTCTGGTGTATGTTCCAGTATGGCTCTGATCTTAATTTGAGCCTTTTGGGTTAAAATAAGCAAGTAACAGACCTAGTAACAGAGAAAGAGCAGGATGCAAGATAACAGTGGCACAATTTCTCTGCTGAGCAACCTGCCCAGGGATGAACTCACCAGACAGAAGGTTAAATACTGGTATTTGCGTGTAAGCAACGCCTCTGTAGGAATTTTCACTTGTTGACCAAGTATTGATCCCACTGTCTGAATGGTGACCTTCATGAATGTTAAAAGGTAAGGAAATATTTCCTTCTGCAGACAAAAACATTTGGTTGTGTGGTGTCAATGAAATAGCATAGGGGAGACCACTCTCCCAATGCCAAGTTAGGCATGGCGTGCAGAACATTTTGATAGGCTCACAACATTTGTAGTACGACACTGAAAATCTGCAGCTGATCTGAAAACTAGTGTCAGCTTCGATCCACTTACTTACTCTGCATGTCACATGCTCCAGATCTGTGGGAGATGCAGCATGATAGTTAGCTATAATCTGTGGAAAAAGTAATTGACCGTAACAGTAGTAAATTTTAGAACCAACAGAGGCATGGCCAGTCAAAGTGTGCGGCTACACCATGCATGAGATAGAGGTGGACATCATGAGAGTGACTATTCTCTTGGATTAGAGAGGTGCACTAGCAAATACCAGTAAAAAGTGTTTTTAACAGTTGCTTAATATAGGAATTGTCATTTAATTATGTTTTCCTTTGAGTTTCTCTTTGAAAATTGTTTGCAATTCTAAGCACTACTAAGTCCTAAGCAAAAATGGGTTTAAATGATAAATAGAGGGAAATAAAAAGGTAAAAGTATCTTTTCAAATAGGCTTCAAAGCAGTGAAGAACAAGGAATACCGATGGAATATGGAATTATTATTTACCCATATCAAAAGCTAAAACAGAACATCTATCCCTGCCCATGTTGTGGGCAGAATTTTGTTAGCACTAAATTGGAATAGGGAAAAAATAAGATAAGGAACTGCAATGAGAGTAGTAGTGGCAGAAAAGCATCTAATGGGGATGATGTATATAAAAAAAAACCTTAGATTTTATTGCCATTGCTGTAATTTACTGTATTGTAAATGGCTGATCTATCTAATGCTGGAATAAATATGCCAAAAAAAGGCAGCTATATGTTTTATATAAAAAACCCACTGTTTTCCTTCCCAACTGTTACACTACAATAATGGAAAACACTCATAATCTTTAGTAAAATATTAATAAATGCATTCAGATCTTTAACGCTAAACTTAGGTTTGGTACTCTGTCTATTAGCAAAAAGAACCTGCATTACTTAGGAATGCAATCCTAATGTCAGTTTAATATAGTATGGGCAGCGTGGGATTTAGATGCCCGTTACAAACAGAGTTGAAAACCCAGAGCAAAGGTTTACAATGTGAATATGCTGCGAAGACACTTGCGATACTGTGATAACTTAATTTCTCCATTGTCATAAGATACTTGTAGAGTTAGTGCTTGTGTCTTGTTAGAACTTGCCAGGTACAAGTACTTAAAAGAAGTGTTTTGTATTTTCCACAGCATCTAGACTGTAAGCAGAAATGTCAGATGTTTCTGACCCCATGTAAAGGAAGACATACACAGTGCAGCAGACTTTTTCCTCCATTTGTTTTTAACTGCTGAGAGTGCACACTCTGCAAGATTCACGGTGCTTACAAATGCTCTAAAATGCCAAAATGCTTAAAAATATTGTCTTCGTCTTGGCAGGAAATTCTTCATGAAGGAGATACTACCTTTTGTTATCCTTAAACTTAGGTGTCTGGTTTATATCCTCTAGGAACTCATGCATCTCATTCCTTCCCTCTCCCCCAGCTATACACGTGGTTTCTCATCTTTTACCCCCGAGAAAAAGGGGGAACTTGCTATGTAGATCCTCTTTCTGTGCACATAAACAAGCACAGATGTGGAACCTATTATTTGTTACATGATTTCGTTTCTCAAGGGCCCAGACAACAAAAAAATCTTTCCAGTCAAAGGAGCATATCTTTTCAGGGTAATATTCAAATAACATTCAAAACGTATTTGAAGTACTCCCTGAGTATAGATGCACTTGCTAGGGTCAGAATTTGATTTTGGTTCATTTTCAGATTTTCTGTCACAGTTCCCGGTCCAGTCGCTCTGAAACAGCTGAACTCTTTTCTTTGCTGTCTAGGAGTTACTATTCACAGCACCAGTATGCAACATAGAAAGTTGGAGACACCCTGTTATCTGCTCCATTTTTGAAATGAACATGGTTTCTTAACATAATGAAAAAAACAGGTGTTTGGTGGTGGATTTCCATTTTACGGATTTAGAAAACAGCACTTGCAGCGTGGTTGTTCTTTGACTTCGGTGGGAAATAGCACTTGAAGGGCCTTTGGTGTGGGACAGCCTCTACGCTAAAAGTGAGTGTTACGGTATCTGGGTGGCTGAAGTGTTGAGACAAAGAAGTTTATCAATTACATTTGATTTTAGTTTGGATTCTCAACAAAGTAATTGACCCCAGATGATCCCATTGCTACTTCTGTTTAGCTGCCATTCCCATTTGGAGCTCTGTCCTCCAGAGCGAGACTCTCAAGCTGTATTCTCTGCTCATTTTGCCTGAGGATTGAAGCCCAAAGCCTCCCAGCACTGAAGCATAAATTGCCACACCTTGACCTAAGAACTGTCTGCCCTTACAGTTCCTTATGTCTGTGGTGGCACAGTGGGAGGAAGGTCTGGCTTGAGGTTATTGGTGATTGCTGACTGCCATGCTGCCTCACTGGAATGCAGGTCACAGCCTTCAAGGAGGCCGGGTAACTAGTTCCTCTGTCCTGGGATCTGTATAAACCAGTTATACAGGTTTTAAGATGAAGAATCGTGGATAATTCTAGGTACCCTGCCTAGATACATGTGCAGCACTGACTGGTGTTTCAGAAGGCCTGATGGAGAGAGAAGAGACTTTCCTTACAGACATGTTATAAAAGAAAAGTGAAATATTCTTAAAAAGAATATGTAAAACTTTGAAATCTTAAATTAGGAGTAATGGGCATCTGGCCTTTAAGTTACAAACTGATGCCACTTAAAACAAAATACTAGAAAACAACATAGGAAATGTCCTCATTTAGGAAGTTTTTACTTCTTTATTAACACAATGAAACAAAACAAGGTATGTCATTCCCAGCCTCCCAATAGATGCTAGTGAGGCGAACTACTGAAACTAGAAATTGGATCTTGACAGCCAAATCAGGGTGATAAACATGTATCCTTTCTTAAATGTACAACAGAGAGTAATATTTAATCAACAGAGTTGGTTGAAACCCAAAAACCACAGCCACAAAGAAATTCCCCTAAAATCTAACATAATGCTCCTTGAAATTATCATTTAAGCATGTTCTATAGGTTATAATGACAATTACAGAAAAATTATTTGGAGAAGCACCTACCAATCTTCAGTGAATTTGTAGCAGAGGAAAAAAAATGTATCAGTAAGAAACTGTCCATTATAAAGAGTTTTGTTCTATTGCCCATAATTTCCTTATTTCTTATGTATTTTTTCATCCTCATGACCTTCTATAAGCTTCCTTCTTTACTTGCTTGTTTTTTCCTCCTTGCTCCTTTATCCTGTCTGTATCTCCCTTCTCTCCTTTTTATCTCACATAATAAATAGCAACAGATATTGCAAAATAAATTAGAAAAAACCAGAAAATCTGTGCCATCTGAGAAATGGAGCAAAGCTTTTATCTTTCAGACTTTGGAAAGAATCCTGTGATATTATCGTTGCAGGCAATGCAGTTATACAGGTTTTAAGATGAAGAATCGTGGATAATTCTAGGTACCCTGCCTAGAATAACTCCAGGAAGATAACCCCATGGTTCAAACAATGCAAAAAGTTCAGGTTCAGTAGCACAGAAGCATGTTAGTTCCAATCACAAGCATATTTTTTGTAAGAGTTTTTAATATGATTCTAGTCTTTTGAAAAAAACAAGTCCTCTGGTGAAATCATCTAACTTATTTTATGGAAAAATTATCTGTATTTACCTAATGAGAGAAAGACCCAAGGGCCTTGTGCAAAAAGTCACAGAAGAGAATTTGTGAGAAGAGTAGCAGAAGAATCCTTATGGTTAAAATACATTTAATTTACCTCAATATTTAAACTCTGAATTTGTACCTCAGATTAGAGGCTGGTGATTGGTACATCTGATCAGTTTCTGCACCATTCCTTGTTAACCTGTTCTTGGATTTCCCTTCCTCCATATCTCTTAATCTGTTTAGTCTCTGCTTATCTAAAACACCTGCCACAGAAATCAGTGAATTTCAGTGGAATTTACAAGAATTTCAAGCCAAGCATCTGTTTGTGTGGCAATCTGTGCCTAGCACTCTGGCACAAAAATATCCAGAACTGAAACAGACACTAGAGTTCCAAAGAAGCTGGATGACATTATTTTTATTTCTGTGGGATTTGAATATTCAACTTTGATATTGTTACAAGAAGCTGCAATTCAACAGCTAATGCACTTGAATCAGTATAATGTATGGTTTCAAACATCCTAAATCTTTCCAAATGCGTCTGTTATAAGTGGGGGAGGACCACTGACCAAGGCTTTGACTGTCTGATATTTTTTAGCTATAAGGATGCATCTTTTCTTTGTTGTTTAGCACTACTGAAGGTCTGGAAAAGTAGCCTTATCTGTCATTTATTTTCCTTTGTGTCATGATCAATTCCTCAGTGATCCTCTGATTTTCACTGCATATATTATTAAAACAAGAAGCTACATTTCAATAATGACTTAAGGAGTTTCTTTATAAAGGATCTCACATTTCTAGATCTGAATAACCTGCTATAGTCTGTCCAATACATTCCTTTTGTTTTTAAATAGATATGCCAAAGCTGAATCTCCCATAAATATTTTCAGCTTACTTTTCCACAAGGGCCACATTTTCACCTCGCTCTTTACATCAAACTGCCAGCAAGTCCAAGGGGAAGTTACTACAGAATAAGTGGTGAACATGGCAGTTACCTCTGAGTTAATTTTGCATTCCTTCTCCCTCCTGCTGTCATTTGCATGTGCTGACTTTTCCTCTGCAAAAGTAATCTGAGAAACACTCTGTGCAATTTGATTTCTTTCAAATGCTTAAAAGAAGAGTAGAATAAATGGAACGGAAGGATTTGAAAGATCAGTAGCTGTGATAACTTCAGCAGTTGCGCTGGAGACAATAACAAGCACCACAGATTGAACATTCGACAGGAAGCCAAAATCTGCCTCTTGATTTATTTAATTTTTTGTTTTGTTACACAAGTGGTATACACTAACAGCAGGCTAATGTTAGTCACTAAGTGCGTATTTGTTGTGATTAATTAACAACATTAATTTCTCTTAATACCACATGTGTAAGCTCAGTATTTCATAAAATCTCTCATCTTTACTTTGCTTCATCATTTTAGTGAAAAAAGAAGCCTGCATTTTTAGAGTCAACATAAATTCACATATTCACCTAGCTTTCTCTGCTTTAAATGCATATCTGCTATATTTTCCAGAAGAGAATTAGGAGGCAACTAAACAATATACTCAAATTGGTATTGTAATGTATTTCTAGAGCATTCAATCTCACAGGATGTGCTGATAACCTTTGAAACTGTGCTTTTCGAAGGTAAGATCCACTGCTTTTGTGCACTCAAATCTTTTTTAGAAGAACAGATTTTTAAAGAGGTGGGCTATGAATAACTACATCTGCCTGTACCATTGTGTAGAAAATGACAGGCCAATCAGTAAAATAAAAAAGAAAGGTACTAATTTACAGTGCGCATGGCTAAATCAGCAATTTCAATTAATTTTAAACCTGTTTTGTAGCAGAAGCCATCTGTAGGCATTTAATCAAAAAGGAAGGTGCCTTCTGGTCCTGCCCTGCAAATAAGATGGAAGAGAACAACTGGGAAAGTAGCTGATTTCTCTTCTTCTTCAGAGCTGCCTTTTTTTTTTTTTTGCCATGGGATCTACCTCAAGCAGAGTCAGTAGCTGCATGATGGCTGTGAAAACACCCCTTTCAGCCATCTATTCTGGTTGAATACACATCTTTAATTAAGATATTTTTTCAGAAAAGTTATCTCATACCATGAACTCGCTGCTGCAGGATAACCATTTTCACTAATTATAAGTTCTTGTTATTAGCTTCCCATGTATAGTTTTTAACCTTTCTAAAATCTCAAATGACCTCAGTTCTGTGATTGCCATCACATCTGCACACCTAGCTGCAAAAACCCAAATTAAGAAAGCCAAGGTCATATTTTGGTTCAAAAATAAGAAAACATAAAAATCAGTATTTCAGTGACAGCAGTCACAGACCTGTTAGGTTTAATCCTATTCCTGCTATATCCAGAAACCTGCTGTTGACTTCAGTGGGAGTTGGCATGAGTGCCTAAATATGAATAAATATGAAAGGTAGTTGTCAGTGATTTTCAGTGTGAAAATGATTTTGTAGACATTATAAACAGAAGTGACAGGTGGCAAATACCCAGTCAGAAAACTCTGGAATTGAAATCTGCTAATGAAACACTTTACTTTCTACAGACCTAGTTTGCAGACAGTTCTCTAAGATCTATAGAGTTCAGGGAAACTTTTAGTACTTTTATTTATAATACTACTAGTACTTTTATTTATAAAACTTGCTGTTCATTATAATTTAAAGCTGTGAACACAAAGGGAATATTTAACCATATGCACTGTCATTAGACACTACAATCAATGCTTTATATTGCTCCACAATGCTCCAATATATTTTGGAAAATAATAACAATAATGGTGTTTATGGAAACCTACCTGTCAGTTGTGTAAACAGTTACCCACATCAAAGTCAGTTAGATCAGTACGTGCATAAGAATCTTTGAAGAAGTAGGAGAATTTTTCTACCATCTCTAAATATGCTTCACAGTTAATCCAGACCATGGTTCTCAAGTGAGCCGTTACTTCATGCATTAGAAATTCATAATTTTTAAGCAGTTTATTGTTTAATTTATTATAGAAGATGCAGTGATCCTGGCTAAGTCATGAATGCTAGCTAAAGATTTCACTAATGGTATGAGATAAAAAGTTATCTTTTTGCAGCACTTGCAGGAGCTCAATTTACTTTTATCACAAAATAATTACAATTATTTTGTACTTTATTTGCTCCTAAAAAGCATTTTTGGATCTATGAAATAAATAAGAATCAGGTTTTGCAGACATTTGAAGGTAAAGGTCCAGTTAAATAAGTAAAATTCTGCACATTTTTAAGTTTGAGAGATCGAGCTGTAAGAGTAGGTAGTTGGACGGAATCAGTAAACACAGCTACTAACCATTACTTCATATTCTAGACCCACAGTGCTTCTCCTTTTGTAGATTCTAATTTAGATTCTGTTGGCTATCGGCAAGACTTTGATCTTTACATTTAACTCCTGCTGCCTGTCAAGAACACTGTATGTCCTCAGGACAAGTTTTAATTCTTGGAAAGAAAAAGACATAAACTTATTTTTCTTAGCTTTTCTCTTACAATTTTTGTGAAAGTATTTTACTTTCAGGGACTGCAAATACAGATTAATCCTATATTTAGAAATATATTCCTTTAAAGTATGAGAGTAATTTCCAGATGCTTTAGATTGGTTTTGGTTTTGCTTGTCCTCACTGCAGCCCTTCCTCTGTTTCAATTACTTTTCTTCCTTGCCTGGTCACCTGGATCACTTGAGGTCTCATCAGTTACGTCAGTTCAGTATCAGGATTTCTCAAAAAAAATCCCAAACCAAACACAGAAATTAAATAGTGTATTTGGTTTACATACAGCAGGTTGTTTCTAGCGTTTGTGAGGTATCTTTAGCTCTGCCTCAGGAAAAATGGCCATGAGCAGTCAGGCTCAAGAGCTCCCACAGCATAAGGAGTCCGAGGTTTTCAGGGGTAGTATCTCCATCTAAGGAAGTTGCTTAGCTGATGATAGAAGCCATGCTTTGGACCAGGGGTGAGGGTGCGCGGATGTGCCACAGCCAAGGGCTGCTACTTTTGCCTGAGAGCGTGGCAGGGGAAGCAGAGGATCAGGTGCTGTGAGGCTCCTGCTGGGCTTGCTATGGAGTGTTTTCACAGATAGGTTTTGACTCACAGGAAGAGAATACTTTTCCCACGCTGTCTTCTCAGCACGCCTCCCTGTTATTTGGTCCCAGCATAGGAAAATATTTACCCTACCAAAGTACTTAATGTGATACTTAAAATGGCAAATACGTATTTTATCAGCAACATTTGGGAATCAGTCCTTCCTTTAGCTACATGCCTAAACATGGGTGTAGTAATTAAGGTTCCTCCTGTGCCTTTAATTGAAACCAGAGATGTGGCTGCAATATAACTTTCACATCTGGAGTCTGGGCTTCTCCCAGGGGTATAGTTGGATCTAAGGATTTGCTTCAGACCATTACAGGGAAATGAGTTCAGTCACAAAATCAGTATAAGAAATTCAGTGATACTTTAAAACTAGGGTTTTGCCCTGTCTTCAGGAACACTGGTTTCAATACTAAGGTGTAGTGTTTTGTGTTATTACACAAATGCTGATATTTTAAAGCAGCAGCACTGTGTGTTTCACAATGACCTTAATTGGCAGTTTTCTATTAGGTATGACTCACTACCACTTAAAAAATTGTAAGATTTGCCTACCTCCTTCAGTTACTTACATCTTGTGCTCTCCAAAGGAGCAATACCCAAACAAAGTAATGCTTTGAAGGTGTGTGCACCCTGAACATGGTCAAGTTAACAATGAAGGAAGCAGCCAAAGAAAGCTTACTTTGTGCAGGATTTGATAAGACTATTAAATACTTACTTTGACTTCTTAAAATATTAACTTATATACTGATGCGGATTTGAGCAATTTTCTCTGAGTATTTTAGAAGCCTCTTTTAAGTCCTTGGAAACAGACCAATCACTAGGGCTTTGATTCTGTTGCTACACACAGCACTTCAGATTAATAAGACAAAAATTATAAGATTTAGATATTTTTCCTGTGTTTGCTGATAGGCACAACAGCTGAAGCCACAATGACCTGCTACCGATAGGGTGGGTGATGGGTCCTAACCTGTCTTGCTCTCTGCAGAGGCACACTGACTGGCAAGGGTCAAAAAGCAGTGATTTTTGAATCCCTGATTCAGAAATTAGAGCTGGTTCAGAGATCAGAGCTGAATGGGAATAGCAAGCCTCTGCCTTATGTAAAGGAAAGACAAGTTAACAGCTGCTTCTGTGGTGGCAATGGCTTCCACACCTCAATGAGCTTCTGCAAGTGCTGCAATCACTCTCACACTGGAGAAAGTTAGGTTCAGTCAACTGTGTCTTCTTAGTGCTGTAAAACAAACTAATTTTTTTTTTAATTGCTCAACATGTAGCAGTTCACCTAACTGATATATGATTGAAAATAAAAAAGTGACATTATATCATTATACCATACTCTGCTTGTCATAAGAGAAAAGTATTTAATGTTACTTCTAATTTTGTGCCATGTCCATAAACTAAGAGCATAAACCACTTTTAGCTACTGTTGAGGAGTAGTATTGCTTAATTATGATAAATGTCTGTCTTACTATTAGGAGGTTTTACTGTATGATTGATTCATTGAACTGTATTTCATGACACTCTCAAGAAAGGTTTTAACAGAAGAAATATTCAGAAGCAACTAGTACAAATAAACATATAGGAAGGCATTTTGACTGTAAGACAAGTATAGATGTAAATATACGATGAAATGTTTGCACAAAGCATTTTGAGCACTGTTAAGTTATTCTGCAGCTATGACATCTTCATTTTTCTGAGTGGCACAGTGCCATGTTGTATTCAGTCAGACACTGAATAAATTTGTTGCTTGTAGTTTGATCTCACTGCAGATTATTTAATTTTAATTTTCAATTTGTTTCCCAAGGTAATTGACATCAATTAATATGGCAGAGATGGAGAATTCACATTAAACACTGCTGCTCCCCTGGGATGAGATCTCTCAAAGCATGTTTGGAGAGGAAAAAAAAACAGAAAATTTTCTCATGTTTATTTTGTTTTTTGGTTATGGTCAGAAAATGCCTTTAAATGTTGGGAAAAATGTGAGGGCTGGTGTTCCTTATCCCTGAAACACATCTGCAGATGTTTGACTTAACCTGCGATGTGCGCTATCATCTTTCTCATACCTTTTTATGGTCCATTATACTGAAATTCCTCCTATAATCTCTACACTGGGGATTCGTTATCTTCTCCTATCAGACCTTTAACACCACTCTCTAATTACCGTCTGAGTGAGACAGATTTTCATATAGCACAATAGACTTTTTTTCTGAGTATTAGTTACATAAAGTGCAAGATGCACTTACGATACTAGATGCAAACTTGATGTTTTAATAAAGAAAGATGTAGACGATGCCTAGAGTTTTTTCAGTATTTGAATCCTCTGAAGTGTCATGGAATTAGGTTTTCCACTTTGTTTATTTAAAGATGTGATTTGGGGGATTTTGTCGTTGCAAACATCAGGAAGAGTTTTGAATTAATTGCTGCTTGAAAACTGTTATACTATTAAGTTGATAATGGTTTTGAACTTGGATCTCTGTTATCAAAGACTTAAAATGTTTTAGCAGTTATTTTATAAATTCAAGATTTATCTAGAAATTTACAGCCCAAATCCAGCAAAACATGTAAGATCCATCAAAGCCATAAGTTTTTTTAGCCTTTGACAATGGTGTGTGTATATATTTATGTCAGTACACAGATCAGTCCAACTACAGAAAAGATGGTTCTTTTTTGCTTTTCTTTCGTAGTATGGTAATATGTGTATATAGTAATAGGGGTATATAGTGCCTTCTGAATAAAAATACTGTGGCATATATATAAATAAAACAATGCTTACAGTATAAAGTATTATGGATAGTTATGTATTTGAAGTCAGGTTCTTGCTTTCAATTTTTCACTGCCTTTTTTGCTACACAGTAGTATTCAGCAATAAAAAATGAAGCATTACTGATGTTCATGGAGCAGAAACAAATGAATTTCTAAGTAAAAACTGAAATCAGAAATATAGAATGTTATATAAACATTCTTCAGTCCCTTGTTCTTAGCATTGTGTTTATTGATTCTTAAAATAATACTTTAATTTTGATAGATGTCCCCTAGAAGCTAGCCTGACAACATCAGAATTACAGCATACTTTAAAAAGGCCTTTTCTGCCAAATATTTTTTTTGCAGCAGATCCAATGAAAGTAGTTTCTGCCTGTTTCTCCTTTTAACCATGCCTCTTGTACTGGGTCTGCAGCACTCCTCTGCTGTGCCATTCATTCCAGCTGTTCCGCTAATAACCTGTATCAGGGAATTAGTTATTTTTAACCCTGATACAGTTGCTGTGTGACCCGAAAAGCCCTTTGGGTGTCTCAGGGGCAGAAACAAGCGGTTTGGTGCACATGCTTTAAATTAAAGTCGTAGTGCCTTTGAAAGACATAGTTATCGTCCTGTATCTCCAGAGAGAAAAATGTAATACTTAGCTGCTTCCTGAGTCACCAAAAGCTCTTTACAGAGTATTATTATATGAGGATGAAAGGATCTGATTTAATGAGATACAGTCAATAGAAAATGAACAAATGAGCATTTTTCAGATTCTCTGACTGAAAAAAATTATAGAATTGTTTAGGTTGGAAAGACCTCTAAGATCATTGAGTCTAACCATTAACCCAGCACTTCCATCTTTTCCATTAAACCATGTCTTGTAGCACCACATCTACACATCTTTTAAATACCTCCAAGGATGATGATTCTACCGTTTCCCTGGGCAGCTTATTCCAATTCTGAACGCTTTTTCTGTGAAGAAATGTTTCTTAATACCCAGTCGAAACCTCTCCTGGCAAAACTTGAGGCCAGTTCTTCTTGTCCTGTCACTTGGTAACCCTCATTTCACTACACCTCCTTTCAGGTCATTGTAGAGAACAGTAAGGTCACCCCTGAGCCTCCTTTTCTCTAGGCTAAAGAACCCCATCTCCTTCAAGCTGCACCTTCTAAGACTTGTGCTTCAGACCTTCACCAGCATCATTGCCCTTTTCTGGACACACTCCAGTGCCTCAATGTCTTTCTTGAACGGAAGGGGGCCCAATGTCGGATGCAGGACTTGAGCTGAGTACAGGGGCACAATCACTGCCCTGGTCCTGCTAGCCACACTATTGCTGATACAGGCCAGGATCCATTGGCCTTTATGGCCACCTGGGCACACTGCTGGCTCATTTTCAGCTGTTGTCAACCAGTACCCCCAGGTCTTTTTCCACTGTGCAATTTTCCAGCTACTCTACCCCTAGCCCGTAGTGCTTCATGGGGTTGTTGTGACCCAAAGGCAGGACCCAGCACTTGGCCTTGCTGAACCTCATACCACTGCCCTCATCACATAGATCCATCCTGTCCAGATCCCCCTGCAGAGCTTTCCTGTCTTCCAGCAGATCAACACTCCTGCCCAACTTGATGCTGCCTACAAACTAATTGAGGGTGCACTCAATCCCCTCATCCAGGACATCGAGAAAGACACTAAACAGGACTGTCCTCAGTTCTGAGCCCTGGGGAACCCCACTACTGACCTGCCAACTGGATTTAACTCCATTCACCACCATTCTGGGCCCAGACATCCAGCCAGTTCTTTGCCTGGGAAAGAGTGTGCTTGTCCAAGCCATGAGCAGCCAGTTTCTCCAGGAGAATGTTGTGGGAAATGGTGTCGAAGTCTTTATTTGAGTAGGGTAGACTTCATCCTTTCCCTCATCTACCAAGTGGGTCACCTTGTCATAGAAGGAGATCAGGTTTTTCAGACAGGTCTTACCTTAACATTACATTAACCCATGCTGGTTGGGCATGATCCCCTGGTTGTCCTGCATGTGCTGTGTGATGGCACTGAGGATGACCTGCTCCATGACCTTCCCTGGCGCTGAGGTCAGGCTGACAGGCCATATCCTCCTTCTGACTCTTCTTGTGGATGGACTTTACTTTAGCTAATGTCCTGTCAACTGCGAGCTCCCCAGTTAGCCAGGGCTGCTGGTAGATGATAGAAAATGGCTTGGTGAGCTATTCCGCCAGTTCTGTTAGTACCCTTGGGTGTATCCCATCAGGCCCCGTGGACTTGTGTGTGTCTAAGTCGTGTAGCAGGATTTCTCTGGATTATGGGTGCATCACTCTGCTCTCCGTTTCTGTCTTCCCAGACAGGGCCTTGGTACCCTGAGGACAACTGCTCTTGCTATTAAAGACTGAGAAAGCACTCAGTGCCTCAGCCTTTTTCTCATCCTTTGTCACTATGTTTCCTCCTGCATCCAATAAGGGATGGAGATTCTCCTTAGCCCTCCTTTTGTTGCTGATATATTTGTAAAAATATTTTTTTGTTTTCTTTTACAGCAGTAGCCAGATTAAGTTCTAGCTGGGCTTTTGCCCTGTAACAAGCAGGGAACCATTATTAAAATGAGAAGTGCAGCCTTTTTTTTTAAAATGTTGTTCAAAAGTTATTCACCTTTAAAAACATAAAAATCCTTTGATGTTTCTGAGCAAATTCAGTTATGTGGTCAAATTCCCATGATCTTAGTTGTCATCAGTCAGTTGTTTTTACAAGAGATGCTAACCTTTGACTTTGGATGGTTTACTGTTGAAGTGCACATACTAACTTTAGTCATATGTTTCTCTATTACAGAAAGGATATCTTGGGCATCAAGTAAATTGAGATTTAAGTATCCATAACAAAAGAGTTTCATTGCACTGTATCAGGTAGTTTTTAATAGTTGCTTATGAAGAATTAAAAAGGTTTTCTCATTAGAATTCTGCTCTTTCAGAAACCTCATCCATCTATGTGACCAAAAATATATCAGATAAAACAAGTCCTCTGCCTTAATTACTCCAGTCCCCATTCATCCAATAACTTAACTGTGCATGCAATTTTAGTTACCTGAAGCAATGAAGTCAGTAGGGGTTACAAGCTTGAAAGGGCACATGAAATTAGGTACTTTCCTGAAAAGGTCCTCAAAAAGCCATTATTTTAATGTACTTATGACAAAACTAGCATGTCATGGGAATTTAAAAGAGAAAATAAATGTTTTTATTTTTTTTTCTTTTTTTTGTTTTATAGGGGCACACATATTTTCCTGTGATGTTTTATAGCTGCCAATAACCTTCCACAGTGGTTGCCTTATCAACTTACTGTTCTGGCATCTTCTGGTCTTGTTAGTAAACAAAAGAGAACTATTAAACACAAAGCCAAGTACTCTAAATCTCAAGAGAGAGACTTCGTACAGTATGTTCTGTACAAAACTGAAAGACTTGAAGATCACAGGGGAATGTCCTTTCTCCTTACTGACTCAAGGTCACATTACTGAGGAACATGACAAGGACTGTACAGAAAACAGTTCTGGAGCAGCACTGCCCATCTGCAAAGAAGTCCATGAAAAAGATGGTCAAGGAAACCTTCCACAAAGGAAAACGAGCCGAAGTAGAGTGTACCTGCACACGCTAACTGAAAGCATCTGCAAACTAATCTTTCCTGAGGTAAATAGATACTGCATAATAATAAAACTTTAATAGCATTTAATTATAGATTGTTAAAAAAACATTCTATGCCTGACTTCAGATGTAAGCCTTTAGCAAGTTGTTTTGATTTCAAAGTCTGTGTTCTTATGTAGTTCTCCATAGTTCAAATCCTCATTTCATATGCTTCCATTCCTTTTGGATATAATTCTGCCACAATCTCTTTCGTGCACACCATTCCTTCCACTGTATTTCTCTATATTTTTGCCTCGTATTTGCAATCTTCCACTAATTTTTTTAACTGTTCCTTTTAAATCTATCTATATCTGCAGCATTTTTTTAACATAGAAATACAATTTTAGAAACTCTGTCTTGTTACCTAATTATGTAAATTATGGGGTCATGTCATCAATTCACCTAACTGAATCCATACTGCTAAGTGCATTAGTCATTATCACAAAAAAATTAAAATAGCTGTTTCCATCTGCTATGATGCTAACCTCCTGTCATACTATTTTTAAAAACATTATCATTTGTGTTTAACACAAAGATATTCTTATGTCTCTGCTCAACTTAAATGAAAACAGGTACAGTGCAGGCTTGCTTGAATGGAGATGAATACCACGGTTTACCTCTGTAAGAAGAACGTGAAAAATGCAGCTCCATGACATTTAACACGTGGCCTTGGCTCAAATGCTGTGGAAAGTCTGAAGGAACTGACTGATATATTTTGGGACTACAGATGGCAAATAGACAATTGTGTATACTTATTTAATTACAATTCGTTACTTGAACATTCAGTGTACTTTACTTAAAGTGCTGGAGCTTTGTTCAGTCTATTTGCAGATCTGGTTATGCAACTCCTTATCTACTATCCATTCACTAAACCTCTAGATAATCAATTTTTGATAAACTACTTTTTACCTCTGCTGCATTTACACAGACGAAGTCCATCCCTTTCAACCTTTGAACTGATCTTTAAATTTATAAAGGAGAATACTTTTAATCCAAGAATGAATGAACTGGCAAAGCACCATTTCTGTGGTGTCATGATTTCTGTTTTGCTTTTCTAGTATATAGGTGGTAGAATTTTTAACAAAGTAACTCATATTTTTTCTCTTTAAAGAGAGTGGTATAAATGTATGCAGTTGCCTATTATATAATCGTGATAGGCTAGTTCATCATCTTCAACCAAAGCTTGGTAAAGTCAAAGATATTATGATCAAGTCATATTCATTGGAACTTTGTCCAAGTATAGTAGTCTGTTCTCATGCTGATTTGGGGTCAACACCTAAGCATCTTCCTAATCTCAGTTTTCCATAAGTGGTTTTTGTTTGTTTTCTACATTTTGAATCCATGGTACTGTAGGGTTTTTCAAGGGGATGTGTAATATTAGAAAGCTGTTATTTATAGTTATTTCTTAGCAGCACTGTCTTTATTGCCACCTGAAAATCTGGAGGTAAAGAACATCACTGTATTTAAATACACAACCACTGGTGCACATGACTTTAGGGGCTTAATTAAAGTGGTACTGGAGCAGAAAACATCAACATAAAGGAAACCCCAAACACAGAAATGACATGCTGTTCCTAACAGCCATACCATCTTAAAAAAAGATGCTAGTCCCAAGGACAGCAAAGTAATTCTTTTCTATATAAAAATGTTATGATTAAATTTTCAGCAATGACATTTTAATGAACATACATATTTTTTTCCCCAGTTTGAAAGGCTAAATCTTGCACTTCAGAGAACACTTGCAAAACACAGAATAAAAGACACCAGGTATGTATGTGTGATGAGCTTGTAACTAACTTTACTGCAAAAACATTTTTCAAACAGTTCATAAGGACTGGCGTGGTGACTGAGAATCAGGACTTCTGGAATCTGTTTTCAAGTATCCTGTCAAATTGGTGTGTAACATTTCATGTAATGTAACTTAGTAATGATTTAGTTTATTTTAAAATATTCACAAATATTTATATCACTCACAAAGTTGACTTAATAGGCAAGTTTAGCCATTTGTATAGGGAAACAGGCAAGGACTTTGTTTAAAATGAGCAAGTGTTTTAGAGGAATTCAGAGACTGCTTGGGCATAGATGGAAAGATAGATATGGTTGTGTATGGATCTAGCCCAGTGTTTCTAAGATCCCAAGGACAGAGTTTTAAATACAAACAGTTAGTATTATACCAAAGAATTTGGCTTCTTATACAGTGAACAATCGTATGATCCAGATACTGACATAAGTTTTCCTAAGCCCACTTGGCTTCTGGTTTCTGTTTCTGAGGAACTCAGTCTGATTTTAAGCACTCCTCAGTTCTAATCCAACATTAATCACTTGAGCCTTGTAAGGAGTGAGAATTTATTAGCATCTCATGATACACTGAGGATTCAATTTATTGAATGCATGTGAAAAAATAAGCCTCTCAAGTTAAATCTCCTTTCCAAATGAAGAAAAATAATGAAGTTGGAAACTACACTGTTGCTCACCATGATAAGAATAGACAATTGCAATGTATCTTTTTTTAAATTATACTTGATATTTTTAAAGCACTTTACATACATTGACTGAACCAAAGATAGCTGGTCAGATGTGCATTGCAGTTGCTGACTGGCTTATTGCTATGAATGTTTTCCCTATCTTTAATTATGTGTTTCTTCCCGGAGTATTAGTTTAAAACAAAAAATTACTATAATATTCTGAATGAAGTAATAATGCAAATGTAAAACAAATCTAAATGTCTGTATTGCTTTTGCATATTTATTGTATTTCAAGTGAAGAAATTCAGAAGCATGTATCAGGAATTTATATTGTTATGTAGAGATTAATCTAAGCTACATGCCCTTCTCATAATTTTGAGTCAGACATTCAACAAACAGGTTGACATTTATTGTCCCCAGAGAACTCAGAAGGCTGCTGTTTTGTGTCAAAAATCTGGATTACTATCAGTGAAAAAAATAATTTTGACATTCATAGTTGTTATTGGGATTTCCTCTTAAAGCAGAAGTACCTTCTCACCTCTTTTGAATTTAATGCAATGTAATTCCAAAAAATGCTTGAATATAAATTCCAATCGTATTATACGACACGTTATGAAAAATAGTTATGGCTTCAAGAAAAAAACACAAACCAAATAAAAAACAGGACTGTTGCGATGACAGTCAAGAGAATGTGGCCTCAATCCATAATTTGAGCACCAGAACTTTAATTTACCAGAAATGCAAAGGATAATCTAAGATCCTACCAAGACTCCATTTTTAATTAATTAAAAACTTCCTATTTGATCAGCAAAACTTGGTCTGTACACATTAAACACAAGGTAGGTACGTTTGTACTTACTGTTTTTACCATGCTTATCTTAATTTTTTAGGGATTTTATTTGTATTTTTGTGATCTTTACAGAATAACTGGGGATAGTGAAGATTTTGAAAAAATAATCAGTGATCATGCTAATGCAGCAGGTAATGTAAACTTGTTTAATAGCAGATAAATAGATTATATACGCTATATATATATAAAAATATATTCTATATAAATTAGTCTTGTTACTAAGAAATAATTTCTTCCATGTAAGGGTTGTGATGATGCAGCCAAAACAGAGGCAGCATCTGTGATCTCTGTGATCTCTGTGAAACTGTGATCTCTGCAACTAATATTAAAATTTGGGCTAAAAAGACAAATTTCTTGAGTCTGAGCTGTCACAGAATCATCCACCCCTAAGATCCAACATCTGCAGGGAATTATACATTCAGTAATAAGTTACAGTTTTATACTAATGAAAAACTGTTTGATCCTTTTCATTTTCTGAAGAAGAGAATTGCTGTAATTTTTAATACGTAACTCTGGCTACATCTGTAATAGTAAATTAACATTTCCAGGAACTGAAATATGGTCTTCAGTACACAGTTGGTCTGTGACAGACAACACTTTTCCAAATGATTCCCAGTAACAGTTGGGGAATTGGAACATTCACAGCAGTCACTTTGCGTGCAGTTATCCTGTTAAAACCAATTTACTAGCAAAGATGTGAGCCATTCTGTGCCAACTGGCCTTAGTGCTCTGGAATATCCCTAGAGTCACTTAATGTATTGTATCAGGCATAGTGCTTATATCTGCATATTCTGTTTTATTCTTGTGTTAATTTTTAAAATTCTTATTTTACTCCTTTATATCAGTCTAAGGGAGTTAAATCTTGTGCCAAAACACGTATTCATTTTGTCTACATCTCTTCAAAGAACGCCTGATCCTGGATGTTTGTAAACTACAACCAGTTGTCTCCCTGTTTCCAGGACTGCTAAATGAGAATGTCCTCTGGTATTAATGATGGATCAGGGAAGGACATTGCTAATTTGTTTTGGCCTAGGATAAAAAACCATGGAGATTAGCCTGTGATTCAGAATGATGAATGCATTTCTGACTGAAATGTGGTTCCATGCAGGTGTTCCCGTGGAGTCTGTACAGGAATCTCTTGGTGAAGAGCTATTTAAAATATGCTATGAAGAGGACGAACACATATTAGGGGTTATTGGAGGGACCCTTAAGGACTTTTTGAACAGTTTCACTACCCTGCTGAAGCAAAGTGGCCACAGCCAAGAAGCAGGAAAAAAGGACAGACTTGAAGATGCCTCCATATTATGCCTGGAGAAAGATCAGGACTTCTTAAATGTGTATTATTTCTTTCCTAAGAAAATCACAAGTCTTATTCTAGCTGGTATCATTAAAGCAGCAGCTCATATTTTGTATGAAACTGAGGTGGAAGTGATGCTCATGCCTCCTTGTTTCCATAATGACTGCACTGAATTTGCTAATCAGCCTTATTTGCTGTACTCTATACAAGTCAAAAGTGCAAAGCCTTCCTTATCTCCCTGTAAACCACAGTCTTCACTTGTGATTCCTGCCTCTGTGTTCTGTAAGACTTTCCCATTTCATTTTATGTTTGACAAGGATATGTCAGTTCTTCAAATTGGAAATGGGATAAGAAGACTTTTGACCAGGAGAGAATTTCAAGCTAAGCCAAATTTTGAAGAATATTTTGAAATTCTGACCCCCAAAGTAAGCTGCACTTTTAGTGGAATAATGACAATGCTAAATATGCAGTTTACTGTACGAGTTAGAAGATGGGACAATACTGATATGAAACCATCCATGGTAAGAGCTTTTTACTGCTATTCTGTGAGGATTTTGTTTTCTTCAGATGGAGTTAAAATATCCAAAAAAAGTGGTGCCTTTTGCATTTTCTACCTCTGCATATCTAATTGCATAATAATGATTTAATTAGGGTACTCAAATGTTATTCAGATTCTGAAGCCAATTCAGTCAAAACTCTGCTTTATGACTTTTACCAAGTAAAATCTGAATGCTAACTTGATTTTTTTGAAATAATTTGAAATATTGAGATAAAGCCAGTGATATGCCATGCTGCTGAGAATAAGGGCATCTCCAATACAAAGACAGTATCAGGGAAAGCTTTAACAAAGTGCCCCTGAGTCATTTGGAAGCAACAGCTCTTGGATCTGGGGAAAAGAAGTTTCCTGTGATCATTCAGCCTTTGGTATCTTTAGTATTTTGATATCTTTTATATTCTGATGTTTTCATCAGATGCAACCACCAAAGGTTCCACTTAGCTTCAGCTGATGGGATCACTTACTATCTTTGCTGAAGCTGGGTCTGTGGCAAATGACCTGGGACAGTAAAAAACATTGAGTATTCAATGACTGTTTTTATTCGTTCCTGGTTCCAGCTGAATTCCAGCTTATATACACCTGAGGCAGTCCAAGATGAATCACCAGTTCAGGCTCAACATTCCCAAGGATATAAGTGAAGAATAGAAAAAAAGTTTCACTCATTTATTAATGTAGCTACTTTTAAAAAATGTAGCTACTTCGTCTCAGATCCATTTCTGTACTAGAAAATTTCAAGGGGTAGTAGACTTGGCTTAGCTTTTGCATGGAATTGCATATGCAAATGGCTATTAGCAAGGAACAGGTGTTATTAGAATAGTGGTCTTTCAAAGCAATGTTCAGCTAAGCTCTGCAGCACCTTGCGTATTACATAGCTGACTACAGTAGGGACATAAAAACACTTCATACAAAATATTTTTCTTTTTTAGATCATTAAAATGGGATATTTCTTCCATTTCTGACTTTAATTTTAAATTCCACTGAGTACTGAATATCCTATGATAAAACTGAAGCAGATTTTCTCACTTTATCTTACAGAGGAAGTGGTGCATGAACTAGAGTTATTAGTAGAAATTCATAGGCCACTCTACTCAGTAACATTTTACAAAAAGATGAAAATGCACAAAATTATTCTTTTTGTTTTTCTTTTTCTCCTGAGCTAAAACTGATACTGATACTCAAACATAATTAGGTATTTTTCCTTAAGTTGGGGTCTAACTTTTGTACCAGAAGACTCAAAAAAAGTGGCTCTATGATTCAGCAACCCATGTTCTCTCTTAAGCAACTGCATGAAAATGTAAGGACTACGGACCAGTCTTGATTTTCTTACATTTCAGCAAAATGTATTTCCTCTAAAACTTCTTGTTTCTAGACCATTGCCATGCGTGTTTTGCATGAATTCTTGTTTCTTTAACTGTTTCAGGTAATGGATCTTAAAGGCCAAATGATCTATATTTTTGAATCCAGTGCCATTCTATTCTTGGGATCTCCTTGTGTGGATAGACTAGAAGATTTTACGGGACGTGGATTATACCTCTCAGATATTCCCATTCACAATGCATTGAGAGATGTTGTTCTGATAGGAGAGCAGGCCAGAGCCCAGGATGGACTGAAGAAGAGGTTAGGAAAGCTAAAAGCAACCCTTGAGCAGGCCCATCAAGCACTTGAAGAAGAGAAGAAGAAGACTGTAGATCTTCTGTTTTCAATTTTTCCGGGAGAGGTTGCTCAGCAGCTGTGGCAGGGACAAGTTGTACAAGCCAAGAAATTTAATAATGTCACAATGCTTTTTTCTGACATTGTTGGATTCACTGCCATCTGTTCCCAATGCTCACCTATGCAGGTTATCACCATGCTTAATGAGCTTTATACTCGCTTTGATTACCAATGTGGAGAGCTAGATGTCTACAAGGTACACAATTCCTTGCTTTTCTGTGGGATTCTGGGGCAAGAAAGGAAATTAAGTAGGACAGAGGATAATAGAGGTCCAATAATTATTTTGCCATAAACCTTTTTTAAATGAAAGACATATTAAGATAAATCACAAAACAAACAACAACAAAAAACCCAACATAAACAGCTGTTCATGCAGCCAAGAGAGAAACTCATCAAAACTTTAGAGTTAATTTTAAAATTTTATTTCAATGACAGTGCTGTGAACCTGGAGCAAATAAGTGTTTAATGTAGCTATGGGTGCCTGACAGTAGATGAACAAGGAAAAATATTTTAGATTTATGCCCAGCAATAAACACAAGTTGTGCAATTTTTCCTTTTCCATGATACTGAAGGATTTGTCCAGGGCTTAAATAAGTTTGCAGGAAAAATATGCCTTGGTCAATATGTATCTACAATTCTTACTGAAGTCAGACTATTCTTTTATATATATCAAACAGTCTAATAGTAAGGTACAAATATGCCTGTTTTAGGTTGAGACTATTGGAGATGCCTACTGTGTTGCTGGAGGCTTACACAAAGAAAGTGAAACACATGCTGTTCAAATAGCACTGATGGCCCTGAAGATGATGGAACTGTCAGATGAGGTGGTGTCTCCCCATGGAGAGCCTATCAAGGTCATATATTTTATTGTATTTTATATGGTTAAAGTGGGCATTTTTGTTTGTTTAGTTGCTTTTTGGGGTTTTGACTCAAGGAAATTTCATGTCATTGCATCAACTCAGACAATTTGGGGAATTAAGTGACTTTTTTAATTCTATGAATGAGATTTTTGTGGTGAGATAAAGGTGAAATAGAGATCTGAAAATCAACCCAAAAGACTTAATTGCATTGAAGCCAATACATACAATCTGACACGCTACAGTTTTTGAATCAGTAGAAATAAATTTGTCAGTGGCATGGAATATTCTGTTTTCTAAAGAAATGACTAATCCTCTCTCAAAATTAGACATCTATATCTTTTGATGTAGCATCTATGAATATGAATGACTAAAGACATGTTCTGTTTGTAGTAATCCAGACATTTTTAAATGATTCCATTGCTGTTCTTGTTTTACAGTCAGATACTGAACCACTGCCATAAGATAATGGTGTTAATGCTGTCAAAGCAACTGTTAGATGCAATGGTAGTTACATTTATGGCTTCCTTTCAATGAGGAATTCAGCCATCTTTGCTCTGTGGGTGAATTTTGCTTTTGTTGCAGGTTTTTCTGCTTTAACACTCAAAATTAGAAATTGCAACTTTTTCATAATGATATTCTCTTGATATGAAAAGAGTAGCACACATAGTAGACATGCAAACTTCTTGACATCATGCCATTATTGTGTCAGAATGCTATTCTGAAGAAAATATGTCTACATATGTATAATGCACATGAGAAAAAGAACACACCTCCAAAAAAAACCACCAAAAAATCTCACAGAAAGCAGCACCAGCTAAGTAAAAGTTAAAAGTCTGAGTTAAAAAGAAGAGGTATCAAAATATTTCAACTGGTATTGGCTCCCCAGGACTGCTTTGGGGCCAGCACTATTTAATATCTTTATCAACGATCTGGATGAAGAGATCAAGTGCATCCTCAGTCACTTCACAGGCAACACCAAGCTGGGTGGGAGTGTTGATTGCTGGATTGACAGCATCTGAACATGAGCCAGCAGTGTGCCCAGGTGGCCAGAAGGCCGGTGTCATCCTGGCCTGTATCAGCAATAGTGAGGCCAGCAGGATCAGAGCTGTGATTGTCCCCCTGTACTTGGCACTGATGAGGCCGCACCTTGAATCCCGTGTTCAGTTTAGGACCCCTCACTACAGGAAAGACGTTGAGGTGCTGGAATGTGTCCAGAGAAGGGCAACAGAGCTGGTGAAGGGTCTGGAGCACAAGTCTTATTAGGGGCAGCTTGAAGGAGCTGGGGGTGTTTAGCCTAGAGAAAAGGAGGCTCAGGGGTGACCTTACGGCTCTCCACAACTACCTGAAAGGAGGCTGGAATGAGTTGAGGGTCAGTCTCTTCTCCCAGGTAACAAGCAACAGGACAACAGGAAATGACCGCAAGTTTTGCCAGAGAAGGTTTTTATTAGATATTAGGAAAACATTCTTAATGCAAAGGGTTGCATTGGAACAGACTGCCCAGGGAAGTGGTGGAGTCACCATCCTTGGAGTCACCATCTACGCATTTAAAGGATATGTAGATGTGGTCCTTAGAGACATGGTTTAGTGGACTTGGCAGTGCCAAGTTACTGCTTAGACTTTATGATCTTTAGGTTAGCTCTTTTCTAACCTAAATGATTCTATAACTCAATTATGAAAATTCAGTACTCTGGGACTGGGATTTAGTCTATGTGTGACCTTGTCAACAGAGCTCAGTTGGAATTGCAGCATATACTGTCTTTGCTATTCCCTAAGACTTGTCTTCTGACCTGAACAGCAAAGCAAGTACTATTCATGAACTGTCAGCAGTCTAACATTGTGTCATGTAATTCCTCCCAGAAAGTATCCAAGTGCCATAGTAACTCCTGCTGATGCTTCTGCCACAATTTACTGCCACAGAGACCAGCAGTTCACACTCATATTTTGATATGGAAGGATTACTTACTAAAAATGCAATGCAAGATAAACTTCAGCTAATTCCCTCTCCATGAGCAGTGATGATCAGAATACAGATATTTTAAGGAGAATGTGCTAAATCAGTGTATATTAGTAGCTCATTATATTGGTTTTTTAATAGAGGAAGAATTTGTAAAACTGATCTTGCCCATCCTGTTTTACCTAATAATGCTGTTTTCTGTCTTTTACTTAAAGATGCGTATTGGCCTTCATTCTGGATCTGTCTTTGCTGGAGTTGTTGGGGTGAAAATGCCTCGTTACTGCCTTTTTGGAAATAATGTAACCCTTGCCAATAAGTTTGAATCTTGCAGTATACCTAGAAAAATAAATGTCAGCCCAACAACTTACAGGTACAGTGCTTGATATATGTAAAATGTTCACCTAGTTGCTGTAGTAGTCCATCATCTTTTTTATTTCCCTGAAGCACTGCTATTTATTTTCCTTTTTCTCTTTTTATCTGACTGCTCCTGAATGCACGGTGGTTATTAGTAGGCAGAATTCAACCAGCAGTAGCAAGAAAAAAGGTAAAACAGAACAGCTGATACTTATTTTTCAGATGTTACATTTAAAATAAATGGACTGTCTGGACCGATTTTGCTCTTTACCCTGCAGCTGTATATGTGTTGCTTTTTTTCTCCTTCTTCTCTCATACAGTTTGCTCTTCTTTGAGCTTTCACTGTGAACTGGATGCCAAGCTGGCTGCAGATGCCCTTGAAAATAACAACCTCACTGACATCACTCTACACATTGTCACTCCCTTATGGTTAGGAAAGATGAATTATTAGGTTGCAATGAGTCAACTACGCCTGTGTTTAGTCTATACAGGTCTTGATCACCAATTGAGTTTAATGCTTTTTGTATGGAACTTAGGCTGTACTACTTACCCACTCAGATATTTTTAGTAATGTGTACTCTGTGGTTATGCAGACAGCTAGCAGACTCTCCCATGGGAAATACAGCATCTTTCCTTTGTCCTTTAAACCTAAAACTCTCTTTGTATTATCTGTTTAATTGTACTTCAAAATCACCTTGCAACATGTTCATGGCCAAGTAATAATGTCTTACAGATGCCAGGCAAGACAATAGGAAACTGTTTTGAACGTGATGGTAACAAGAGTTGACATCTGAACTCCAGATCTAGATCTGAATTTTATGCCACTACTCTGACAGAGATTATTGTTTCTTCCAGAGTGGCCAAAAGTTTTATAAGAATGTACTGTAGAGAGTGAATCTACTAACACAAAGTGATATGGCTGGCTGGGTAAAATACCCAGAAATATTATAAATTATTTTTTATATTTTAAGGAAGCTCAGCTACCCTCAGTGTAGCCTGGGCTGTAGTCTGTTGTTTCTACCCAGCTTGTACTCACTGCCGCATATCTGCTAATGCCTGGTGGCAAGATTCTGTGTCCAACGTCAGACAGAGAATTTGGCACAGGATCCTGACATCCCCTGCAGCATGTGCTGTGTGACATACAGGGTGCCAAGCTTTTGATTATCTTGTATAGGTGATTTAGAAAAAGTAGCCCAGGTATTATAGCACACAGAAAGTCACCTTTTTGATTACGTGCTCTAAAAACACAGAGATAGCATTAGCACTGCCAGTGCTTATGTATGTCAGAAGAACAGTGCTGGCCCACAGTGATTGTTTTTCCATATCCATATGTAAAACCATTTTAAATAATACTGACTACGGTCTTTTCTTAAAACCATTAAACACTTTGTCCACACAAGACTTGCCTATAACGTGGAGGCATAAGTAGGTTTCTGCATGGCTGTGTATTCATCTCCAGAGAACATGTGAAATTAGTATACTGTTGAAAAAAATACAATTCTCTGAGTGCTAGAAAGTAGGCAATTTGATTAACAGGTAAACTATTGTTATTATTGTTGTGTTTCTTTTTCTTTCCTGAGTGATGATGATGTGTTAACCTCCTTTTTGTTTGGTGTTTTTTTCTTTTGATTCATTCACTAATTCTAAACACATATTGATAACATTATGGCATCTTGAACAACTCCTGTATATTGCAGTAATTGTTTAAAAACTTAGATACCAGTTATCAATATTTATCCTACAGATTAGCAATCTCTGTCTCAACCTGTGAAAAAGCAAAAATATCAGAATTGGTAGGAGGATCTGAATAGCTTAATTAATAAGTTTTACAGTATTTCATTCTTTGAAACATTAATTACAGTGCATTTGATGTGCAGATGTGATCTAGCTTTCAGCACTAAACCATCTTTGAACATATTTACGACAAACATAGCACCTACATGCAAAACATTGCCAAGACAAGAAAAGAGATGATACTTCTACTTGCACTGATGCACAAGTTAATAGGTTCCCAAATAAGCAGTATCTTTTTATATTTTCAGTAAATAACGTATAAAGATTATTTTGGATTCTACCCTGCCATACATAAAGAATTATTGAATGTCTGCAATTAATAGTGACTGATTCATTTTTAATCAAGATGATTCATTTTTGTTCTAGGTTGTTAAAGGAATATCCAGGATTTGTGTTCACACCTCGCTCAAGAGAAGAGCTTCCACCAAATTTTCCTAGTGATATCCCTGGAATTTGCTATTTTCTGGATGCTTATATTCAAGGAACAAACTCACAGACTTGGTTTCAAAAGAGAGATTTGGGAGATGGCAATGCCAATTTTTTGGGTGAGGAAACAGGAATAGACTAAATTGTACATTCAGAAATGTACAGAATAAATTTATAAATATTTGGATTTTTTTTTTGTATAAATTGAAAATTTTTAAAACTGTATGAAACATACAAGCACTTTAGATTGTTAACACCTGAATGCCAGTATTAAAATTTCAGGAAGTATGTCACTGACTACTTTTTATTTTTCCTTTGCATAAGGAACATAGTCACTAAAGTAATGTTGCAACTTCACAGTTGGAAATGCTACTATAAACTGTATTTTCCCTGTGGTAATTTGTTAGTGCTATGTAATAACTCAGTTCTCTCTGTACTGAGAATTCTAGATGTATTGTATATGCAGTTTGTCAGGAAATGTAATGTGCAAGTGATGCAGCCTCATGCAGTGTTGTGAGCTGGTGCTTATCAATGACTATTAAAATGTACTTTCTTAGAGACTCCATAAGAAAATGTCCATTAAAATATTGTCATTGCTATCACATACTCCTCCCAGTGCATCATTTGGGCCCCATCCTAGAAGCTGCTGACCATCTTCTCACACTGACTGGAGTCAAATTATGAGGGTGCTCAGCATTTTCTGGATCAGGCTGCTAATTGTAGCTAATACACATGCATAGCAGAGTTGCCGCTTACTGTTTCATGAACTTTATTTTGTGTGTAAAATTGATATAGATCAAAACACTGTATAATCACATACTAAAGTCTGTAATCATCAAACTATTTTAGTTCTTAGGGTTTTTAAAATACTTAAAAATAAAAATATCCACTTGTTATTATGTATTACAGCAATAAATGTTTTCTTCTTGTTGTCATTTAAATTTGAAATGTTTTCACAGAAGTGTAATAAAACATTATTTGGAATGTTTGCTTAGAAAGGAAATTCCAGTTAGACTGTATAAAATGGAACAGAAGTACACCAGCTTAAAGCTATGATCCTTATTCAAGGATGCAAAGTGGGTTATGACATGTTATGGAAAGGCCTATCATATGCTCACTTTAAACTTGCCAGGGGAATCTTCAGGTGAGCAGAAATGCTTTAAAACATATGAACGTATATTCAAAAATTAATATTACTACAGTACAAGCTTTTTCGTTGCGGATGATGGAACACAAGTGGAGAACTCTAAAGGGTCTGCCTCTGGTACTGGCAGAATAGAGTTAGTTAACTGAGTTGTGAGTTTAGGATTCTGCCTCTCTAAATAGCAGATCCATCTGCCCAGAAATTCCTCTGTGCTGTACAGTTTGATCCCAACTGTGGGCTGGAGGATTGCATGGCTTACACACACTACTATTTCCAGTATTATCAAATATTATTAGTTATTATTCTACCCTCTTAAACGCTTGGTGTTTGGCATATCAAGCCACAAAAGTCTTTCTTCAAGCTACTTGCCACTAAATCAGATTTTGCTCTCTGAATATTTAAAGGGAGCAATTACATTAGACTAAGGTGCCATTTTGTTCATTTTCTGATCTTGACTGGTACATTCTGAAGCTCAATATACCATTTTATTCCTGCTATTTTGTGGTAGACACTCATACAGAACATGCAGCATCAGAGCCTTGAGAAAAGTCCTTGTAAGACTCCAGCATGAAGAACATTTTAAAACTGTATTTCAGTTCAGATTTCCTATAAGTAGCATTTGAACAAAACTTGAAATATCGAATCCTTCTATTGCTTGAGGTCTACTATATTCATCCAAGATGCTTAGAAATAATTCTGTGACACAAAAATGGAACCTGAAAGTGTGTGTATCGTATATAAACACATCTCTCTCTGGCGCACACACACACACATATACAAGCATACATATTTGTAACATTTTTGACAGTAGTATTTCAAGGAAACAAGAACTATGCAAATCTTGATCTTTGCAATATTATATTCGTCCGAAAATTCTACTAAATTGACAGAAATACCCAGAGGTTACTAGCAGTCCCATGTCGGTGGTCCTGGATATAAAAATATGGGAATATTTCACTACTGACTCTTCAGTAGGCTTATAGTATTAAGCCAGTAATGACTGAAGTCAGTAGGAATCTATCCATCACTGTCATTTATTGAATGTTAAAAAAAATAGGCTTTTAAATAAAAAGGATTTCTTTCTCCAGACCTACTGAACAGGAGGGATGCTTTGGAGGGAATTTTCTTTTGTCCCTAGAAAAGAACTATTGCTGGACTAGACAATGGCCATGCTCAAGGCCAAAATCCCTATAAATCTCTCACTAAATAGGATGTTCATCATGGCAGTTTCTGACACCTTCCTAAGTGGTGTCAACCTTCAGAGAATAATTCTGGTAAGGTGATTAAGTGTACACAGAAAGCAACGTGCTTGAATCTCAGTGAAGAAAAAGGATTTAGGCACATATTTAAGATATTAATTCGCGAAAGTGCTTTAATATGTACCTGTGTTCAGATCAGTTCTGCAAAAAAGCCACAAGTCTGTTTAGCTTTAAGCATAATTTAAGAATTTGGATCTCACTGAAGCTGTTCTTCTGGTTTTTAGCTGAATAAATATGTATTTAATAAGGGACAATTATTTTAACTGATCTTTTCACTTAGATCTAAAATATTCCTTTCACTTTTTAACTAATCTTTTCACTTAAATTAAATCCAGTTGAAAAAGAAAAAAGGATTCAGAAAGCCAATAAGCAAATTGTTGAGATAAACAAAAGGAAGGCAATTTAACCCATGCAATACTGGGATATTTTGCAAGAAAATAAAGGAGTTGTTTTTAAGTTGATACCTTGTATTATAGTGAGTTATATTGCGGAAATCTTCAGAGACTATGCAATGTTATTTATATAAATACACAAATACCATAGTATTATGTACAGAAACAGGTTTTTTATATTTGAAATTTTATTTTATTAGTTCATGAAAATTCTGTGGGACTGATTCCTGTTCACATTCACACTGTGATGGAAGATACTTTTTATTACACTGCAATTTCTTTGCCAAAGAGGTATAAATGGCCCTTGAAATAAATAAAAAGTGGGTCCTTTGAATCTTAACAGTGATATAGCTAAAGAGAAAGCTATAGCAAAAGAATTCAACTAATTTGATTTCATTCAGGCACGACCTGATAAGATTACAGAGAGATGTTGGAAAAAAATTCACGTTGCTGGTATCAGAGGAAGTACAATTAGCGTGGAGCTGATGTTTTCTTTCTCGCTGAACTACTGTGCAAAACCAAAGCAAATGAACTCACAGAAAGTAACAAAACAGTGCAGTGCACAGATAATTGAGCCCCTGGGACAGATCTACTTTTTCCTAGGAAATCTTATGGAGGAAGAATTCAGACTTCCCCCAAACCCACTTTATTTTTCCCATAATTTTATTTCACAATCTTTTCAGAAGCAACTGCAACAAATAATACAGGAGGCAAAATCAGTATTTCCAACTGAAAGCCATCAGAATTAAGCGGAATTGCTCTTGAATCTTGGCTAGGAGACCCTTTTTCAAACCACACCCATCCTACAACCTACCAGGCTACTCTAGCTGCTACCATTTTTTTTTATGCCTGCTCATTGTTCTGCAAAAGCAGTGGGAGATTCATTTCCTGCAAAAGCAGTAACTTTTGTGGCTATTTGCCATATGGTGTACAAGGTACTGAGTTGCTTTCAAAGCCCTGCTCCAGTTTATCATAAGCCAGCTTGGCAGGGACCAAATTTAACTGAGGCTATTTCTGAAATGAGAGCTAGGACTTTCTTTTCTACCTCTAAAATCTGCAAGATGTGCGCCACAACAGTCTTTAGAGACTTCTAGAACCACACTGATGGTATGGCTGCTCACAACTGCATAGGAAGGAAATAATCAGATATAAGTTGTTGTTGGTTTGCTGGTTTTTTTTTTTTTTTTTAGCTTCCCAATCCATTTGCATGAGTTCACTGGCAGCCCTTTTCTGCAGAGCACAGAGAGCAAGTAAAGTCTTATATTACTCAGTGTTGCTCTGTTAATGAAGCACAAATAAAAGATGGAAAATAATCGATGATTCTGGAACCTTTGCTACATCCAGATGCAACCGTTTAAAGATACATACTCTCCTGAGCACAAACAGAAGGATCTGAATGTTAAATATGCAGTTAGGCTGGAACGTGAAGCTGGAGAGCCAGTCAAAGAAATAATAAACTGTGAAAGAATCTGAAACAAAGTAAACAACCTTATAAAGTTGTGTGTCTCATCTGCTTCAGCAGATTTTTGATGCTGAAAGCAAAGTCAAAGCAGCAGTTTCCTAATAAAAATGTAAATGAGCACATTGCTTTGCAGCCCCATTATAAGGCATCCTTTGAAGATCCGTGCTAAAATTGTTTCTCATCTTTTGAGCAGTACAAAGTTACAAATTTTTGTGCCACTACAGCAAACAAACACCATGTTTACATGCATATCCTGCAGACACAGCACAGAACGGAAGTAACTGAGAGATGCATGCAGTAACATCCCAAGGATATGAAAAGAAGTAGATTAAGTCATAGATACATTTCCTCTCCTGATTTTTCAGCCCAAACAAAACCTGCCAAAGAAATATCAGTGACAAAGGCGTTCCCAGTGGCTTTGAAATACAAGCATGTGAAAATGAACAGGAGTCTTTCCACTGATTGCAGATGATATTAGGGAAGATTTGGATATATTATTAGTTTTCTCCGCATGGCTAAGATTACATTCCTCTTACAGGAGGATGAAACGGAGTGCTCAGTTTCTCAAATGTACATGTTACTGCATTACAGAACAGCATGGACATATTGAAGGCTGTTTCATTCATAGCTTGTCAATACCAGTATTGAGAAATGAATGTAATGGTATAGTAAATCAGTGTATAGTGGTACATTGAAAATAATGAATCTTGCTGGAGTGATCTTAAGAGCATATTTCTGCATCTGCTAAGTAGTATTATGACAATTCCAAACGTCAAGTCTCAGACCATTATGATTTGAAATTTAATTAGAAAATACCCATAATTCAATCCAATGTCAACAAAGTAACTCCATCTTCAGGAAGTGGAATCCAGCAATACCATATAAGGCAGTGTTTTTATTCAGGATTACAGTAACAAAATGAACTATAAAAGCAAAGTCCAAAGTAAAAAATGCAACTTATTAAAATGCTTCCTTTGTTTTATAGTGCTTGTGTATTAACACAAACCATATTAAGCTGAATGTAGATGTTCTTGGCCAGCTAGTGGTTTCCCAAAGTTATTGTCTCAGCAGTTGCCCTTTCACACAGCGTAAAGAATTCTATGTAACTTTTTGCTTTCATGGATCTCACTAAGAATTGCCAGATCAAGTCAGCAAATCAAATCAGGAAGAAAGATGTTAAAATAAAGCACCACTTAAAATGTATAGCAGCTGTTTTTCAGCTGTAATCACTGACCGCAACTCTTGGCTTTCTGATGGCCAGTGCAGGAAGCTCTTTGTGAGAAATGTGTTCAGGGGAACATAAAGTGGCAAATTTGTCTGGTAGGATTTCTGTTACAAAAAACGCTGCCTAAAAGGCTCCTTTCTCATCAGCATTCCATCCCATGCACGTCCCAGTTGTAGCTAGTGCCACAGCTACTCTCCCACTCCTGAATACCAAAAAGCAGCTAGGCAGTAGGTCATGAGCAGTGCCTAGTGCATGAGGGTCCCCAAATGGGAATATGATTGTATGCTATAGTGGAATAAACTGCAGGCTTTATGGAAGTGCATCAGATACAGTCCAAATGGTTGTGTGATGTGCATAATGCAGGTGGCCTAACAGTCCTGGTGCTGACAGGGTTGGGCCTTGAAAACACAGCTCAGTACTAGCAGCTTAGTCTGACATGTACTTTATCTTATTGACTTGGAGCCTTTCCTTTAGTCAAAACCAAATCTTGCCTAAGACCTACCAGATAGTCTTGATTCAGCAGGCATCAGGAATGGAGGCTTTTCCCTCTCAGCAACTCACTTTGTTGAATTCTTTAATTCAGCACCTTCAAAACTTTTAAAAGGGCATCCCTGTTGTATATAAATAAATCAATCATTGTTTACTTTAACTCCTCCCATGCTGTTGTCACTTCACATTTTACAAATCTCACCTTGACTAGAGCTTCCATTTGTATTACAATAGGTTAATCACAGGAACAGCCTGCAAATGCAAGCTACCAAGCCTGAACCAACTCCCAAGAAGAAAGCAATTTCGTACTTGTCTAAGGTAATTCTGACCTTTGTAGCACTTTCGAAAAAATGTCACACAGGTACACAAAATTGCCAGGATAACCTACTTTCTGAAAACCATATCCAAAAAGAATTTCATGTAATCTCTCTAATATTTTATGAGCATGAGGGTTCACCCCATAAACAGACTTGAGCAAATGGATTGCCTCAAAACCTGTGAAGAATGGGGATGGTTTTTACACCGATTCTCAACAGAGAACTACAACTTTGTATTGTAGGCATGTTTTCCTATTTTCCCAAAATTTACTTTCCACCAAATAGAAAAAGTAGATAGTGACCTGAAGTACTCAAATCTTAGTTAATTGGTGAAAGCTGACCACTCCTCAGCTGTAGGAAAACATGGCCTTTGGTCTGGTTTCAGCACCATGATTTATGACATTATCTCTGTTGCCAGTTTCTTGGAAATTGAAGAGATTTTTAGAGATTTGCATCTATTCAGTTTTTGTTTTGTTTTCTACACAGGTATATTTAACCGGTAGTTTGGTTAATTTATCTAAATATTTCCTTTCTTCCCTTCAAAATAAGCATATTACTTGTATGATTTTTAACTGATTATACAGAAGCTTTTGTTCTTGGTCATTCTTTTAAAAAATCTTAAATTGGCTTTCCCAGTAGATTTGGAATGTGTTAAACTAAGTAGAATTCATTATTGTGCCTACATGACCTAACATCAGGGTTTCCCTCTGCTGTTCTTGCAATGTCTACTGATATGACTTTGCCAAATTTCTAAGGTCTATCTCACTCACAAGAATTTTTAACGGATATTAACACAGATTCAAGAGTTTACCAGGCAACAGATGAATTTTCAAAAGATTTTACATAGTGTCATTTTTTAACTTACTTACATGGAATTTCCAACATACATGCTTCATTTTTTTTTTTAAGAAGTATGTGAACAGTTCAAAATTTAAACTTTGTCTTACTAAGGTCTGAACTTCTGTAATTTTACTTACACGTAGAATCCATTTGGATTGGTTGGTGTTTGTGGCTTAGTGCCTTCATGTGGCAAGGTCTCTGCCCAAGAGCTGCTACAGTAGTAGCCCACTAGGTACTCATCCTATAATCCTCCTAGATAAACTAATTAACCCTTTAATATATTTTAATTCTTTTTAAGCAAGCCAAGAAAATAAAAATGAGTAGTTTCCTTAGAACTTTTATTTCATACACTGAGTCCAGGTCTTTTGATGGTACAAAGGGCTTTAAACTATATGGGTTTTTCAAGTGCTGTACTATCTTTTTTTGTTCCATATATAGGATAACATATGATGACAGTATGTTATTTCTGAGCTGTCCTTGGCATATTGTCAGTAATCCTCTACTCAAAAAATCCTGTTGCGAGGATCATACCCTACTTAGAGAACCCTTTAGGAATCCATCTGCAGCAGGTTACTGATACAATACAGTGTTTACTCACAGTGGCTACTGACAGGAACTCAATAATACACAAGAAAACCCCCATTACTGAGACCACTCATTATTATGCTTTTAAATTCACCACCTTTTGAAAAACGAACGCGCAGGGCAGTAATATCTGCGATCATTTTGTCCATCGGATTCTTCACTTTTTTTAGGAGGCATTTATCTTCCTAAAAGCTGAGCGGTTGCGTTCGTATATGAAACAACCGAGGAAGCGTTTCCGTTCCTGCGCAGGCAACCAGTGCAAGGAGCGGCGACACCGGAGCGAACACCCCCTGGGTCCCTACCCAGCCCCCCGGACGGTGCCGGGCACTGGGGTTACCCGGCTGACGGCCGGGCCCCGCGGCGGCCGCACACGGCGCCGTCCGCTCCGCTCTCGGCGGCGCCGCCCCGCGGCCCC